>JAULJZ010211628.1:0-18618 GCA_032270985.1 Heliamphora pulchella | reverse complement strand
TATCGACCTGCCCACTTAGTAGCCCGCCCACGTGTCACGCGAGACGGCAGGGGCCCACACTCGGAGGTGAAGAGAGTCGGCTCTGATACTATCTGTAACACCCTGATCCTTCACATGACAACAATATTGTCTGCTTTGGACAAATCCCTCACGATTTTGTTCTTTTCAGGGGGTTATCCATCCTTGTATAGCTCCAGCGTAAGCACGCTTAACTGCGGAGTTCTACTAGGGTCTCTACTACCTGGGAAAATGTCTCGTTGAATATAAGGGTTCAAGGTTTTTCTTTTATATCTCAGAAACTCTCTCTTTCTTTTCGATGTGGAATACCAGGATATCACATTCCGGTTCTTGTTGCACCAATAAAGTGTGGTCGTAAGACTATTGACAGTATTCGCAAAGCAAGGCTTGATAACCCACCAAAAAGCTTCTAACACCTACAAAAATCAATTTGATGGAAAGCAATTGTATGCTCATGCTGAAGAGGTTCTGCAGGTGGTGGACGCATTTGTTGTAACGGCATTTCGTGGATGGTCGAACCTTGAAGTGGAGGAGGAGCATTCGCAGACTCAAGAATTGGCGGCGAGAAAATGGGTTTAGGATGAAGAATTTCTTCTTTCTTTAAATAAATCTCTATCGCTAAAGCATCCTCATAGGTATTTTCTAACTCGTTATAAGAATGCAACATCTCATCTTGAATCTCTTGACATAAGGCTAAAAAGAAATTGATTAGCAACATGACCAGGGGGGTGACAAGTGTCTGACAATTGTAATGGATTTTTTAACCTTACAAAATAATTAGAGACACTTGACTTGTGTTGCATGAGATTGTTGTTAAAAATTAGTTGCCTATGAAGTGCTATTAGTGCCTTTTCAAGGTCATCTATTTCGTTCCGGAAGGAGTGTATAATGCCTTGCGTCTTTTCTTCAAAGAAATTAATCCTACCGCCCAAAGCCTTGATCGTAGGAGTGCCTTAGGTGGTGCAAGCGTGGCAACAACAGATTTTTTGGGTGGATGGGCATCGGCAAAAATTTCGTGTAGTAAAAGAAATGGTTTTTGACTAATGGTGAAGAATTTGTGTGGTTGGATGGAAGTAAAAGATGGAGACATTGTAGAGAAATGAGATGGGCAGAAAATAATATATATATATATATATATATATATATGTATATATATATATATATTTATATTTAAATTTTTTTTGTTTTTGTTTTTGTTTTTTTGAAAAAAAGATGTGGGCTAAGTTCCTTAATAGGCTTGCTAAGAAAATAAAGGTTATAGGCTTATAGTAAGTATTGGGCTGGGCTTAGGTGTGCAAGGTTGGGTATGGGTAAAAGGGTGGGTTTGGTTATGGGCTGGTTGGAATCAAAAGGGTTGGCCTAAAAGATGGGTCATGCCGGATTGTGGGTTGAGACAAAATGGTGGGGTTTAAGATGGGTCGAGTTGGAGTATTAGGGTATGGTTTTTAAAGAATATGGGTCGCGCCGGTTAGGGTTTTTTTTTTTTTGGGCAGGTCAGTGATTGAAGTTAGGGTTTAAGAATCTTTTGGCAGGTGCGACGGAGGCGATGGAGGGCGGCAATGTCTCAGTAGGCGACGGCAAGAGGGTGTGACGGTGAAGGCAAGAGGTTGCGATGGTGAATCTGGCGGCGGCGAATCTGGTGACTCTGGCGTGCTTGATGGTCGCAACTGGTGGCATAGGCATTGACAATCGATGGTGGCGAAGGCAGATGTTGATGGCAGCGGCGATGGCGTGATTGGAGGCGGAGGCAGAGGCGACTGTAGTTGATGGTCACCTTCGCGATGGCGGATGGTTGCAAGGAGATCGGGGATGGAGATGTTGAAGATCTAGGGCAGAGGCAGCGACGACGTGAGGAGACGATGGCTCGTTGGCGACGACGGTGCGATGGTGTGTTGGCGGCGACGGCGACGAGGGATGATGGCGGTGGCAGCGGCGTGACTGTTGGTCATGACCTAGGAGGTCATTGGCATTGGCAGCTAGTGGTGTGGTTCGCCAGAGTAGCAGTGACGAATGAAAGTGGCGGCGAGTTAAAGTGGTGGCGGCGCTAGGCGACAGAAGCACGAATAAAGGTGCTAACTGCCGATGGTGAAGGAGGTGTGATGCCGGATGGTCGGCAATTAAAGAACTAAACAACTAAAGAACAGAAAATAAATTTTAAAACTAAAAATCTAAACTTAAAAATTAAATTTTTATTCATTCAAAGTCTGCTAAATCCTATTACATAATGACTTATTTATAAGCATTCAAGAAAACCCTAATTTAAATTACTAAAAATAAAGGATCACAATATTGAAAAATCCTAATTAATTAAGCTACTAAAAATAAAGTTAGGCTCACAATCCTAAAAAATACGAATTAAAGTTACTAAAAGTAAAAGATTACAAATAAGGAAAATTCTAATTGAAGATACCAAATTTAAAGATTCCAATAAAATCAAAATATAAAATATTACTAAAATTACTAAATTTCTAAACTTGAAATATCTTTTATTTGATGCCTTCTCGTTCCCCATCGAGGTGGTAGTGAATTGCGGCTGGATCGAAGTTTGGGCTCTAATACCAATTGATGCCGGACAGCCGACGACCAAAGAACTATAAACTAAAGAACATAAATAATATCTTAAACTAACAATCTAAACTTAAAAACTCAATTATTATTTATTCAAAGTCTGCCTAATAAATCGGATGACCAACTTATTTATAAGCTTAATTGTAATTTAAAAAGAGAAATTTGAATCCTTAATTAAAGGAAACAATATCATATATTATCCTAAATTAATTGAAAATAAAATAAAATAATATCTAAATAAAATCTAAATATAATATCCTAAATCCTTATGTTGACATTACATGTATTATCCACATCACCGGTCATCAATGATTCCTTGCAACTCAGGATCAGCTATCCAACTTTGTTTTAGTTCAACTAGCGAACCAGCTATAATTGTGATAATAGCATACAAGAAGCCTTGATTATCATCTTGAAGATGTGATTCTTCTTCTCCTTCTCTAGACAAGGCATTAGCAGCCCTATTTTATTTACCACTTGTATGTACTGTCTTAGTCTATGTTTGGACTAGTTTTTCTGAGACGCTTTTTACTTAAAAACCTCTTGAAAAGCCTACTTGTAGCTTCAATTGGCTTTTCCCATATATTTTTACATTTACTTTTTTATAAAAAAAAGCCAAAAAACCAAAAAGTCTATAAAAAAAGCTAGTTCAAACATAGGCTTATAATCAAATCCCAAAAGCTTAGTAATCCACTTATGTTGGAAAGGAGTTGCCACCCTTTGACAGATGCTTGAGGCTATGATGATCAGTCCTTATTAAAAAGTGCCCTCCTAACAAGTAGTTCTTCCACCTTTAACACAGCCAGGGCTACTGCCATTAATTCTTTTTCATAAGTGGATAGGGCGTGATTCCTAAGGGAAAGAGCCTTAACTCGAAAAGGCAATGGGATGACCCTCTTGCATTAGCACAGCCGCTAATCCTTTTCCTGAAGCATTTGATTGTATAACGAACGTCATTGTATAATTTGGTAATGCCAAGATTGGAGTTGTCACCCATCACCATTGCTTTCTTAAGCTGTTCAAATGCTTTTGCAGCCTCTGAAGTCCATTTAAAAGAATCTTTTTTGAGCGATTGATTGAGTGGAGCACAAATTTTCCCATAGTCTGAGACAAATCTTTTATAGTATCCAGGGAGACGAAGAAAGCCTCTTATCGCTTCAAGGTTGTTGGTGCAGATCAATTAACTGTGCTAGAAATTTTAGCAGGTTCAACAGGTACTCCTTTATCAGAAGTTAAATGCCCCAAATATTCCACTTCTTTCTTTCCAAATGCACACATGGACCTTTTAACATAAAGTTGATGATTCCTTAATATGCTTAAAGTTGTATGAAGATTCAATTAGTGATTATGCCATGATTTACTATACATCAAGATGTGATAAAAAAAATACTAAGATAAATCGCCGCATATGGTCCTTGAATATGACATTCATAAGACTCTAAAAGGTTGAAGTATTGGTTAGCTAGCCCAAAGGGCATTACCAAGATTAGGTGGATACACTCTGATTTGATGATAACCAGACCTAAGATCCAAGTTAGAAAAATACTTTGCTCCATTTAGTTCATCCAAGGGCTCATCTATGACAGGCATTGGGAATTTATCTTTGATAGTATCCTTGTTGACAGCTCTATAATCAGCACACATTCTCCGGCTACCATCCTTTTTCTTAACTAAGAGTACCGGTGAAGACTAAGGGCTTGCAGCCTCACACTATTTCTGATAATTTCAGTAGCTAGCATTTCCTTAACTATTTTTTCGATCTCATTCTTTTGAAAATAGGGATACCTGTAGGGTCTTGCATTTGCAGGTTCAGTTCCTGGTTTCAAAGGAATGAGATGGTCATGGTCCCTCACTGGAGGCAACTCTTTTATCTCCTGAAATAGGTACAAGTAGTTATCTAACAATTTGTTCAACTTAGGTTCCTGCATTTGTTCCATTTGCTCTAGTTCCATAGAGAGAATTTTTGCCAGTACTCCTTGAGAGTTTTTTTCTAAGCACTTTTTGCATTTTATCTTTGTCAATGATCTTGATCACATCCTTCCTTCCCCCTCTCAGTATAAATCTTCTTCCTTTGAGTGTGAATTCCTTAAGTTTTTGAAATCCCACTTAACTGGCCCCAATTTGTCAGCCATTGAATTCCCAATACAGTGTCACAACCCTTGAGTGGTAAAAGTTTCATATCAGCTTTAAATATTGTTCCGTGCATTTCCTATTTAAATTTCTTGCAAACAGTTGTGCTTTGGAGTTTAAACCCATTTACTGACAATGGTAGAGGTTCAGTCTCTACTATTTCACAAACAATTCATTTTGCAACTTCAGGACTGAAGGAGATATAAGTGCTACCTGAATCTATGAGTATTATGACCAATCTTTTCTTAACATTGCCTCTTACCCTCATGGTTTATGCAAGTCAAGGATCAATTAAGGCATTCGGTGAAATTTGTGGCTCTTCGTCAAGATTATTATTTTCTTCAACACCTCTTCTTCCCTTTGTGGTTCTAAGACCTTATCTTCTTCCTCACCCTCCAGCAAGAACAATTGCTTCTTTTTGAAAATATGTCCTCAAGTATATTTTTCATCACATCTGAAGCATAACCCTTTAGCCCTCTTTTTCTATTATATCATTTTGAGTGACCCTTTTAATCGGCAACATGGAATTTGTCAACTGACCTTGGTCACTTTGTCTGAATGTTCTTGGCTATGGCTTCCATACTTTCTTCTTGAAGTTTGACCAACCCTTTGGCTTGAGTTATATTGGTGGGTTGAAACATTTGCACCCCTGCTTTAACTTTATCCTTCAAGCCACTGATGAAACAACTCGCAGAGAAGGCCTCTGGTAATTCTTGGGTTTTGTTTGCTAGTTCCTCAATGTTCATGATATGCCTTTACAGTGGTAATTTCCCGCAACTTTGTAAGCTTTAACCCATAGCATCTTCATAGGTGTTTGGCCAAAATCTGGTGATGATTCCTTGTTTAAACTGATTCCAACTAATTACTTTGTGACATCTCTCAAACCATTGAAACCATTGTAAGGCTTTTTCTTCGAGAGGCAGGGTAGCTAGTTTCACCTTGTTCTGTTCTTCAACCATGTTATACTCAAAATATCATTCACATTTAACCCAATTAGAAGGATCATCTTAATCTTGGAAAATCTATTTTTGCATATCTTGTATTGAATGGGTTGAACAAATTTGTAAAATTGACTCTTAACTATGACTCCTCCACCAATTCTTGTTGAGAGCTCTAAATTTTGGCAGCATTTGATCATACTTCAGACTCACATGGCTGATGAATTCCTTGATTTCATTAATATCCTTCAGCGATTGTTTGATCTTGTTGATTCCTTTAGCTTGTTTATTACTAATCTCCTTTAGATATTTGATATCCTCTTCAGTTCTCTTTGATTCTTGCAACCTAGTTCCCTCTGCCATTGCTGTTGAATGCCTTCGCATGCCAAAGATGGCAGGCTCTGATACCAGATGTTATGACTGGAGAAGAAGAATTGTCTTTTCAAGACTGAATTTCTTATTGATATTGAAAACGAATTATACAATCAAATCCCCTTTTTCTGCTACAACAATCTATTTATATGGAATTCTCATATACTCTTTCTACAACTACCCAATTATTTACAATCTCATTAACGCAAAACTAATTCTAACTACCAACAATCGCCCCTTAGCCAAGGTTGGACTGTTGGTGCTATAATGAGCTGACTTGAGCTGAGCCAAGCTAGATCCATAATATCCTTCAGCGATTGTTTGATCTCGCTGATGCCTCCAGCTTGTTTATTACTACTCTCCTTTAGAGATTTGATAGCCTCTTCAGTTCTCCTTTATTCCTGCAACCTAGTTCCCTCTGCCATTGCTGCTGAATACCTTGGCAGACCAAGGATGGCAAGCTCTAATACCAGATGTTATGACTAGAAAAGAAGAATTGTTTTTTAAAGAAAAAAACAGCCAAGAATGGGACTGAATTTCTTATTGATATTGAAAGCGAATTATACAATTGAATCCCCTTTTCTTTCTGCTACAACAATCTATTTATATAGAATTCTCATATATATTTTTTGGGTGAATTATAATTCTCATATATTCTCTCTCTACAACTACCCATTTATTTCCAATCTCATCAACAGATAGCAAAACTAATTCTAATTACCAACTATCACCCTTTAGCCAAGATTGGACTGTTGGTGCTGTAATGAGCTGACTTGAGCTATGCTAGACCCATAGCAAAAACACAATAGAAGAAAAGAGAGCTGATGAAACATCTGATGTAGAAAACATTTTTTATGGGGACCTCTCCTTTTCATTGAATGAATGGTTAATCGGGATGGGGACTTTGCTGTGAGGTTCCTCCCTATGTGAATGTCCAAAAGATCACTTCATGTCATTGTGTTTTAGAGCTCACAAATGCCTTATGTTTTGTGCGCGGGTGTGTTAGCGTGTTAGAGTAACAAATTCTCCATTAGATTTGTCACTTTTCATAATGGTTTTGTATAATGCCACCGATAAGAAAGGCTTCGGGAGACGGCCGCTGCGAAGTTCATGGCATTGGATGTTTGTTTCAAATTACTTTTATTTCCATTTTGTTGAGCATATGAAACTTGTATTTGTGCATTCATGTTTTGTTGTCCATAGCTGTTGCATTTATTCTTTCTCTCTCTCTCTCTCTCTCTCTCTCTAGTTCCAATAAATTACTTGATGATTCTCACTCAATGTGTGGTATTTTTCATTATACACGTAGCAGGATCATGCGTAAGTAAGAATCATTGTTATTTGATCTAAGATCAGTATCTTTCTTCTATGCTGCTTCAATATTGCAGAACTATTTGCTTCTTGTGGGCCTCATTCCATTTTTGGTACTTCCCATTCATTATAGTTGTGGTTACTGGTTGGTACTGGCAAACTCGCTAAAGGCTTTCTTGTGCTTTTCATTTGTTTTCCAGTCTGAGGTTTTCGCCGTTGCTTTTGCACTACTTGCAGCTGGTGCTGTGATTCTGACATTAAATGTGCTGCTTCTGGTAATCATCTCTCTCTCTCTCTCTCTCTCACACACACACACACACACGCCCGCGCGCGCATGAATGGGGTATTAGATTTTGGTTCAGAGTTTGTACTGAAAATTCGAATTTCGAACCTTTCTTTATTATAAGAGTTATCCATCGAAGAAGAAACTTTAAAATCTGTTTAAATGTTATTTCAGAACCTTGCAAATTTGAAAACTGGCATGTTGTGTTCAACAGCTGGCTTAACATTCACATTAGTTATCCATGTACATTGTTTCAGGGTGGTAACATAATATTCTTCCAGAGTCTGAGTCTTCTGGGTTACTGTCTATTCCCTCTAGATGTTGGTGCTCTGATCTGTATGTTGAAGGACAATGTGATAGTGAAAGTGATTGTGGTGTGTGTGACACTGGCTTGGAGTTCTTGGGCTGCATTTCCGTTCATGAGTACAGCCGTCAACCCAAGGAGAAAAGCTCTTGCACTCTACCCTGTTTTTCTCATGTACGTATCTGTTGGTTTTCTCATCATTGCCATAGATTAGTGCATCCATGTTGACTTTTATAAAGATTATTATAGGCTGATCATTATGGCTGAAGTTATTTGAAATTTATATGGCTGTGGTTATTTCGGTTCCCATGTGGGTTTTTTCCTTCTCCCTCTTTCGGCTACTCGTTGACATGATGTCTCATACTCAATCCACCTCTTCGTGTATGAAATTTTTATGCAGAGCAGTATCCTAGTTCACAAGCAACTTTGTCTGCCAATATTTTGGCGGATGTAACCATGTTGCAAATTGGAACAGGAAGCCATCAAATTTAGCCAACTGAGTAGTAATTTAGGAGTTGTAAGTGTGTTAATTCTGACAGTTTCTGTCTTAAAGGTGGTTCAAGAAGACAATTTAGTGGTGTTGCTCCTCAACTATAAAAAAATCTTTGGTTTGGTAATCAATTTTCAATATATTCTGGTTGGGCAATTATAGGGCTTAAGAATCCACCTGTAGTTCCATCACAAGACCATTCCGTATGATCTGTGCCGTGTGCCGCCAAAGTTATGGGCTTGTTATAATTCCCCTTTATGAAACTAGTAAAACCTGGTATCTAACTTCGAAAGACTTAATTGCATATGAGAATTTTTTTTTATTATTTACTTTTTCAATTTTTGAGAATTAAAGCGGCTCTTGATAGAGCAGAATGACAAAAAATAATTTATGTAATTAATTCCAATTGATTGGGATACGAGCCTTAGCAGAATGACAAAAAATAATTCATGTAGTCAAAATAATTCATTGGGATATGAGCCTTAGCATAATGACAAAAAATAATTTATGAAGTCAATCCCAATTGATTGGGATACGAGTTTTAGTTTTGTTGTATTTGTTTGGCTTACATTGAAAAGCAGCCTTAATTTGCAATTATCAGTTTCAAATTAATATGCATTGTCTGAGTACTTATAAGGAAGAGTCGTGTCAGCTTGTTCTTGAAGAGCTTATGGTTATAGTGCATAGGCTTTTGAGAAAATTGAACTAAAGTGAAAGCTCGAGTTTTTTTTTTTTTTTTTAAAAAAAATTTTCAAAATTTTAATGGGGTCCTCTTGGGCTGGGTTGGGAAAATGAGAACAACATGAAGATATTTGCCAAGACATAGCCCATTTTGTTTCATGAGGATACTCATAAAATATTAATAGGTATAATTAATGTCATTTCACTTTTATCTTCACAAATTATTGTTTACTTACTTTTTAGGCCGATTTTTTTTGAGCGAATTTGCTTTAAACTATTCTTTGTTCTAAATTCTTTATCTAATAAATTTTCTGCGTAAGTGATGTGGAGTTGGCCAATTAGGTACATTAATTAATTGCTTCAAAAAAAGGTACATTGATTAATTAAATATTTATTTATTTGAATATTCTGAAAATTTGAAATTAGAATTTTCAAAAAATGCAAACCAAAAATATTTTTATTTTTCTTCCAAAATCTGTTCTGGAAAAATTTCAAAACCCTTTTTCAAATCCCAACTGCAAGAAGTGGTGATATTCTTATTGGGTGTATGACAACATAATTTATCGCTTAATGCTGAATGTCTTAATTGAATATAGATTAAATTCATTTTATAACTAAAATTTGTATAATTTAAATTTTAAGTCTCTTTTAAAATGTAGGTTAAAAGTTCAAAAAAATTTATGTAGTAAATTTCTTAATTGTTTAAATTTCTTTTTTTTCTTTTGGATAATTACTAAATTTCTATTTACTAATGCGCAATCATCAACTTGTGTCATTTTTGTTGTTGTTCAATTTTATGACTTGATCAGTTTATAAAATAGGTGTCTCCACCATTGACAGCACCTCCACCACTCTTACAATGCCATCACCCCATTAATTGCCCACTACCGCCGTTACTGACATAATCTTTCCACCATTACAACCACCATACCACTACCCCACGACCACAATACCACCACTGTCACTACATCACTAGTTCTCCCATCACAAATGCCAGACGCACAACTGTTCACACCATGCGACCACAAGAACTCTACACCTATTGTCATTGTTATCACCACTATACCACTCTCACCACCATGCGGAGTCGGTCTTGAACAATTGCGGACTCTAAGCAAATATTTAAAAAGAGGCTTTATATATTTTTATATTTGCAAATTTTAAAAAATAATTATTATAAAAATTTAAAATGATACAAATTGTCATGTTATTTCATATTTTACTAATATATAATTTACAATTAAAATAACACCAAACAAAAGCAAAAGTAAGAATATCATAACAAAACTAAAAAGTTAATTATTAGTAGCAAATAATCACTTAAATACTACTCTTCTGATATTTTTTATTGTAAAATTATTAATTAATATTGAATAGTCAAGCTCATCTACTATTTTTTTTTTCAATGGACAACATCGCCAACTCATTTAGTCTTTCTGGTAATATAGTTGATCGTAGATAAGACTTTATCAACTTTAAGTTTTAAAAACTTTTTTCTCCTGTGCCAATTGTAAAAGATATAATTAGCAATATTCTATACGTAATCTATGTATTTGGAAAACTACCATCCATTAAGTTCAAGTAGTTCAGAACTTCAATTAGGTTTTTTTTTTTTGTTTCTTTTGGTAGCACTTTTTTTTAAGATCTTCAATTTAGAAATTAAATCACTCTCATCAATATCATAAATTTTATCATGCTTAAAAAAATCTTCAAGATTAGTGCAATATGTTTTCAAACATTCATCAGTGTGCCAAAATCCAACTCCTTCAAATCAAATAGAAACTCAAAAATTTTCTCATAGTTTTAAAATTGCTCAAACTTGCATTTAAGTGAAGAAATAGATTGATCTACGACATATATGAAATGATTAACTCTGGATCATTCTTTAACTAACTATGTCGCATCTTCACGAAATACAGGTTCAACTTTCATTTCAGTTGCAACTTCTTTTACTACAATCATATCTTTCAAAAATTCAATTTTCCTATACATTTCAAGAAAAGTGATTAACCCTTTTAATTAATCTATAACATCTATATGCATGTCTTTACTTTGAAAAATCTTACTCATAGAATTAACAACAAATAACAGATTATGCCAAACAACCATATTAACCAAAAACTCAAAATTTTCCGTTTCATGTGTTGTTAGAGATTTTGCTTCACTCTTTGTTTTGAGATTTTCATTAGTATTTGTCAAATAAATTAAAGCATCTTTTTTTTGTGGAGCTTGTTATCTTATTGTTTTAACACTTTCAATGCGACTTTTCTATCATGTTTGTGACAATAGCTTTAGAGTGTGCCTTTTTACATTATCTTTTAAAACTTTCCACCGCTTCTTCAAAGATGAAAACGATAAATATATCTGCTCCACCACAAAAGTGTAAATAAGAGATGCTCTAATATGAAAGGAAAAAACAAAAGTGTACAAAAATGTACTTGAAGTTCAATAAAAAGTATTGAGCACTCTTCTTGAAGTTCAATAAAAAAGTTTAGTAGTAAGTGCTCAATACTTCTTGAAGTTCAGTGAAAAGTCCAAGCTCGGATGTATCTTTCATTTTTAAAAATTCTAAAAAGAACTCTTTTACCTTTATTGGATTTATTGAAATATCGACATAGCGTATAACAAGTGGCATTTGTTCTTTTTGACTTATATTTGGAGTATAATCAAGTATAACTGAAAAGTACTTTGCTTTTTTTATTCCTGTAACAATTTTACTTTTAATTTTACTCGTTAACATTTGAATTAATTCATTTTAAATTTTGTGACTAAGATAATGGTACTAAATCTCAGTCTTTTCAATTCGACGAATATGCTCTTGCATAACTGAATCAAATTTAGGAATCATTTCAATCAAACTTAAAAAATCTCCATTTTTCTCTTGATAAATCTTCTTATTATCTCCATAAAATGCTAAATTACTTTTAGCAAGTATTTTCACAATAACAAGTATTCTCAGCCATAATGCTCTCCAATTTTCTCTATGTTTATTGATATGTTCTTGTAAACTTTTATCAATTGATTTATTCTTCCGCAATCTCATCTCCAATTATAATATGTTCATCAATAGTTTCATTACTTTTAAGTCTCTGGCCAAGATTTTTTCAATCTTTAGATCCTTCATTAGCCAGTTGAGTTTTGTTTTCATCATGTTTAAACAATTTACAACAAAAACAAAATATTCTGTCTAAAGAGACTGAGTATACTAGCAATTTCTTCTCACGCTTCTTTCCATTTCATAAATGTTGAATATATTATGTTGAGGAGAAATGTCTACCAAAACTATTTATAGAAAAATTAACATCATCATTCATTTTTGTAGGATCTCTTTTAACTAATAAATCTATCAAATTATGATTAATATGATCCCAATTACATGGATCATTAATATTAAAAGGGCCACAATATTTCTTCATTTTGATTCTCAAAACCCCCAACTTATTCATTATCATTTTTGTTTTCATTTTCGTTTACATTGGTACCTCGATTAACTTCTTCATTATCATTATCATTCTTTTTGTATTCCTCATTTATTGAATCTTCATGATCTTCAGTCTCCAAATTCTCAATACAATTTGAATTCTTTGTTTGTTTCTTATTACAAAAAAACTTTTCAATAGCTTGCACTTGAGATTGTATTAATTCTTCCTAGGAGGTATTTCTTTCTAAAATTCTACAAATCAAAAATAAATAAAAAAATAGACATGAGAAAATAAAATAACTTATACAAATCAACATAAAAAAATTATGAACGCCCAAAAGTAAAACTCAAATAATATAATAATCATATTACATGTAAATAGAAAAATAGATACTAAGACGCATAATTCAAATAAAAAAGAATTAAAAAATATCAAAAGAACAGTAAAACATTGAACATGTTATAATAAAAAAATGAATAACAAAATTGTAAAAACATGTTTTCTAAAAATAAATTGATTTAAAAAAATAATGTTTAATATTTTTAAAAATGTAGTGTTGATACAAAAAGACAAATTAGTTGATACCTTTAACTATATGAGATGACTCATCTCTCAAATAGATTGACATTTAAATATTTTTAAATAAGAATATTTTGTGTTGACCCTAATTGATATTTGAGTCAACACCTTAAGGTAAAGAGTACTTGATGATTTCAAGTGTGCCAACACTTTTGAGTTAATGAGTTGACACCTTAACTTG
Organism: Heliamphora pulchella; assembly: GCA_032270985.1. Lineage (NCBI taxonomy): Eukaryota > Viridiplantae > Streptophyta > Magnoliopsida > Ericales > Sarraceniaceae > Heliamphora > Heliamphora pulchella. The sequence goes on along the minus strand of JAULJZ010211628.1, from coordinate 5,341 downwards.
TTTATCTAAGATGCTTCAGGTATTAAACTTTGAGTTGACACAAATTGAAATTTGAGTCAACACAAAAGAATCGAGACTCTCTGCATTTAAAAAGAGTCGACACAAACTCAGTTTGAGTCGACACCAAGTGATTCTTCACTTTGGTTATTCAGGATTTTGAGTCGACATAAATTAAAAATGAGTCGACACAAATGTACCGAGACTGCCTGTAGAATTTGTGAGTGGACACAAAATTCAACATGAGTCGACACAAATATACCGAGCATGCTTTAAGAATTTTGAGTCAACACAAAAGTCAAAATGAGTCGACACAAAATCACTGAGAATTTCTGCACTTTTTAGTATTGACACCAAAGGCAATTCGAGTCGACACAAAAAGTGCCTCTCGAAAAGCTGAAGAACAAAAAGAGTCGACACCAAATGTATTTGTGTCAACACCGTTGAGTTGAAGAAGGAAGCAAAAATTTGAGTCGACACCAATAAAGATTTGAGTCAACCCAACCACTTAAAGAACCAAGCCCTAGAAGTTTTGTGTCGACCCAAACCCATTTGTGTCGACACTTATGACAGAAATTCAAATCGCGCAACTGAGTTCAACGAATGAATTTTTGGCATTTATTGCTCTTACCTACCTCCAACGGTCATGAATCTTCAAGTGCCTATATAAGGAGTTACTCCTCAGCATTTAATAGATCTGGAGACTTATATTCACTGTTGTATTACTTAATTCAAAGCCAAAATCTCTCAGGCTCTCATTTATTGCTCATAACTCCAACTCTTGTATCTCATCTCTTTACTTCTTATTTATTGCCAATTACTTTGTGTAATAACCCAAACTCAGGTATACGAATAGAAAAGAAAGAACATTTCAAAAAGAAATAAAATCTCGAACCTAAATTCGGTAAAAAGAATCAGTCTGACCGTTTAACCTTTTCGATCCTGAGACTCGTGATAGAGAGAGAACCACATAAGCATATATTCAAACCCTAATATTGAGGTTAACAACTCAAGGTTATAAGACCAAGTTGTTTAAGATAAGAGTTAAGCTCGAAAAGTCGTAAAAATTTAAATTTTGACACATGGATACTCTAAATTAAGAATTTAAGTACAATTAAGTAGCAAATGACAAAATAATATCACAAATGACAAAAATACCCCTTAGTGGCCGACCACCTTGGGAAGAGGACTAAAAAGTAACTTTTTCCTTTCTTTTTAGCTTAAAATGATAAGAAATGTATTAAATTAACTATTATGATGATCCAATACTTGTTGAGTAAGTAATATACATATAATAATATAGTGTTATAGGTTAACAGAAACAAACAAATCATTATTAAAGTTTATACACAACAAAATAAGTCAAAAAGTTAGATATTGCCTGAATATCTTAATTTGACTTAAAAAACTATATCTATTTAATTAATTGTTATGGGAATTATAATACTACATGAAAATACTATATTTATCATAAATATATTAATATAATAAGTTTTAGTAGGAAAAAACACCAAAAAGATATATTAAATTAATTTTTAAAATATTTTTTTTGCACAAAAGGGCACGCAAATCAATGCAAAATCTCTTGATTGATGGAGATCAGATTTTTTCCCCCCAAATTGACCGCTAGCTGTATTTAGTTTCCCCAAATTTGATTTTATTTCCTCAAAACTTGAACTAAATTAATAAACCCATGTGAAAAAAAGAAAAAGTACAAAAAAATTAATTATTTTGTTCCCTAACTCTTTCTATATAAACGCCCAAACTCCTTCTTTCCCCTTGATATTTCGTTAGAGAGAGAGGGAGAAAGACCAGATTGTGAGTGATCTTGAGGGTCCATGGAAGTTTGAGAGAAGAAGAAGAAGAAGAAGAAGAAGAAGAAGGGTTCCAAGAAAGGGGTCTTTGGAGACCATAGTTTCAAAAGCCAAGTCCTAATAGTTTTTCACCATCTTTTGATCTCTCAAACAAATAAGTAAAATCTCTAAATCTTATATCTAAGTTCGCTCAAAATATCCTCTAACACATCTCTTTAAACACTCTAAGAATCGAGAACCAAAATCAAACCGAAATGGCATCGTAGTTGGAAATTTGGGGTTATTATGATTATAGGTGATATGAGATGTTGTTGTGTGTTGTTATCTTTGAGTTTGGTGACTTCTAAGTGTGTTGGAGTCTTGATATTAATGTCTAAAATACAAGCATGCAAAGAAATGAAATCAAAACTTGACATGACATAAGTAGAAGACTTGGACCATAAGAGACTTAAATTTTGGGAACATAGATGTTTCTGTCCTGAACTTTGGAACGCCATAACTCAATGTAGAAAATTGGTCTAAGAATGTTCTTTATGTCCAGATTTATATTTTTGTGTTGTCTTTCATCCAAAGTTGGTTTCAACTCATTTGAATAAGTAGAACTCCAGATATTGCAATTTTACTAAAGTGTGTCATTTTTCGACCAGTTAACACCACCAACCAGAAAATCCTAGTTTGCAATGCGATCTGAACTTTGGTCAAAACATGAAAGTTGTATATAACATGTGTACCTATATATCCACAAAAAATGACCACAAAATATTGAGTTTTCCCCTTTGAAAATTTCTGTTGAGTTTCAACCTTCAAGGGATACTTCTATCACATATTTTTGTGTAGCCCAAAACTCTTATTTTTAGTGACCTATCCCAAAAGTGGTCTATATGAATATTGTAGTTAAATATTGAAGTACTTGCGCCAAAAATTTAGACCTTAGAGTCTCGGGATGATACCCCAAAATCGTTTCAAACCCTTTGTCCAAAATCAGCTCTGCTGAGTTTTGGCGGTTGACAGAACCTATTTTTTAAAATGGCCAAAAAGTCTAACTTTTTCCAAACAACTATTCTTAGCTCTAAACATGAAACTTGTAGGGGATATGTTAAAATAGAACATACTAAAAAATGGGCTCATTTGAACTTGATCTAAGACCCCAAATCCGAGACCAACAGAAGCATATTTTTGGTAAAATCTTGAGAAAAGTGCTGAACCATTTTTGCTTGGGATGCTTTATTCACCCTTTTGCCTTAGGTTTCGGCTTTGGTGTTAAACATAAAAGTTGTAGAGAATATTTTAATCTAAATCGTCACGAAAAGCCATAATCCAATTCCAAGTCTAAGTACCTCAAGATGCTGCGGTACCTTAAAATTTATTGATTAGAAGAGAGTAATAAATGGTTAAGTAAAATCATTAAACAAGTGAAGGTTTGGGCAAAACCTAAAAAAAAAGTAACCATAGTCCCAAAAATCAAAAAATATATTCCACGGTCATAATCATTTTAGTTTCACATGCTAAAGGGAGAGGATTCCGTGATTAACGGTCGAGTTGTGTTTTGTTTGTTAGGCACGAAGGTTGTAAAACCCGGGGGTTCTGCTTAGCTTGCCGGAAGAGGCTTAGTTTATACACATGTTATATAATGTGAGAGTGCTTAGCTATTTTCTTGAACTTGAATTTATGTCAATAATGCATGAAAATGCTTTGAACCGCATGTTTTGAACTATGACCAGTTTGACCATCGCATGAACCTGTTTTCAAAAGCCATGATGTCTTTAATTCAAGTGTGCTATCTATGATATTTTGAGCTAGCATGATGTTATTATAAAAGTATTGTTAATGTTGTGCTGTTGTTCCAAAGTGTCAAGTTACAAAGATTTTTGGCCCTTTATATCCCGCTATAAGGGAGGTTACCCAAGTATTGGTGTTGTTTGTCGCTATGGGGGAGCTTTTCCATTGAGTGGGGGTTTTTGCCTTTAAGATTTTTGGGCTGAGTCCCAGATTTTAGCACATACCACTCGTTCTTGGTAGATAGTGGCCCTCATTCCATCACGTTGCTATCTGTGCATTGCGAATTGAGATTACGGTACCGTCAAAACTCCTGGTTGTGAGGTTGACGACTACTTGGATATTATTGAGGTTTGAGTCTACATTTGAGAAAGTGGTCATGCATTTTAAATTTATGACGGTTGAACCAAGAATATATTTTTGTTTGCAATTCGAAAAATGTTCTATATAATCTGTGATATTTTCAGGTTCAAGCAAATGCATCAATTTCTGTATTTTCGTAAAAAATGTGATGAACTGTCTTTAGAAAGAGTTTTCAGTTATCCTTAACAAAGTAACTGTCTTTTTTTTGTTCATGATAATGCTAAGTGCGCTCTCCTCTAACTTTTGTGGTTGTAGATACCAAGAATGGCTAGGAGTTGGTCCATCATAGGCGTCGTTGAGTAGTTTTGGTTATGGTGTTGGGAATCATTTTGGTTTAGTTTGCTTTGTTTAGTTTTTAGTCTTGGCAAAGCTTCATGTATAAGACCCTGAATGTTTTTGATATTTTAAAAGTAATGTATGCCCTGGGGATAGCGAATCCCTAGTGACTTTTGAATACTTCTTTTGACATTAAGATGTTGTGGTTGCTTAGAAGTTCTTGTTTGGTCTCTTAATATCTTTATCCCTTGTCTATCTCTTTGGCTGCCGGTCTGCGGCGGGATCACATCCCTTTGTATAGGTTTGGTGTCTTGCGGGAGCAGGGTGTTACATTTTGTAAAGAGAGTGAATGATACTAATTGTAGCACCCCATTTATTGTATCTAAGAGTGAGTTACCCTTCATCATTTGAGTTAGTGAGTAAATCTTATTAAAGAAGTACTCGAGATTAGAAAAAAAATAGGAGCGAGTTTTTTGTAGAATTGTCTTGAAATTGTAAAGGTTTTGAATACACCCGTAAGCATTCTACATTAATAAAATTCTCAATGAGAGTCTTGGGGAGTGAACGTATGCTTGGAAGAAGCCGAACTACTGTAAATCTTGGTGTCCAATTTATTTTCTCTATCCTTAACCTCTTTAATATTCGCATTACTTTATTATTTGATTATACTTACTATAATTATTTGTGATATTAAAAGGTTTTTGAAATTTTTTTAAAAATTGTTATTATCTTTCTAAAACCCAATACACCCCCTCTTGGGTTGCCTAGAACTAACAGTTTTGGGTTTAGACTTGGTTTTGAGGTTATTTAAATTGGGCCCTTAATTTTAATAGATTTTTAATTTTATTATTTTATACAAAGCATAATAAAATATATTCTAAATTTGGAAGCCCTATTTTTTACTCAAAAAATAGGGGTCCTAGGCTCGCCTTACCGGCTCTCGGTGAGGGCCTTGACCATGTCATCACTATAGTCTCACCACCATTGTCGCCGCCATTGTGAGACCTTAACTCATATTCTTTTTTGGCGTTTTCAGACGCGCGTTGTGTTTTCGTTGCAGCATATTTTTACTGCTTTTGATGCATGATCGGGCTTAGATATGCATGCGGGGTAGG
>JAULJZ010211618.1:0-18618 GCA_032270985.1 Heliamphora pulchella | reverse complement strand
GTTTTTCTAAAAAATAACTTTATGGACTTTTAAAAAAAAAAAATTTAAAAATTTTGTGTGTTTTCTCGAAAAATACTTCAAGAAAAATTTTGTGTGTGGTTTCTCTTTCCGATAAATTTAATTTTAAATCATGACTTGACTTTTAATTATTTTTATCTCGTGCCTCGTTTCGAATTTTTAGGTCTTGACTCGACCTATTAATTCATGGCTTCTCATTCCGATAAATCTACTTAAAAGTTGTAACTTGGCTTTTTATTATTTTTATCCCTTTTGATAAATTTAATTTTAAGTCATAACTTGACTTTTAATTATTTTTATTCCATGCCTCGTTATGAATTTTTAGGTCTTGACTCGACCTATTAATTCATGGCTTCTCCTTCTGATAAATCTACTTAAAAGTCGTAACTTGGCTTTTTATTATTTTTATCCCTTTCGATAAATTTAATTTTAAGTCATAACTTGACTTTTAATTATTTTTTTCCTGTGCCTCGTTTTGAATTTTTTGGTTTTGACTCGACCAATTAATTTGTGACTTCTCCTTTCGATAAATCTACTTAAAAGTAGTAACGTGGCTGTTTATTATTTTTATCCCTTTCGATAAGTTTAATTTTAAGTCGTAACTTGACTTTTAATTATTTTTATCTCGCGCCTCATCTCGAATTTTTAAATCTTAACTCGACCTATTAATTCACGGTCTCTCTATTCGATAAAATTAATTTTAATCCATAACTTGGTTGTTAATTATTTTTATTCCGCTCTCATCCCGAAATTGTGAGGTCTTGACTTGACCGATTAATTGCCTTCTCGGTTAAGATAATTTCTTTGATCTTAACTCGATCCTTTTAATTATTTTATCTCCAGTCGAGTTCTTAGATCTTGACTCGATCTTTGACTTGTTTGTTCTCCTTTTTAGATCTTGACTCGATATTTAGGAGCTGCCTACATCATACCAGCATCTGCATCATGTTTCTCATCTTACACCATTGCATTTTGACATATGAACTACGTTTTGGTCTAATCCCTAGAAAAGTGGAACGTAGGCAGCTCGATGAAAATTCGAGTACGACCAACATCATATGCATACTTGTGTATTTATGGCCTAAGATTGACGGCTCGGTCAAATGACTGTTGCCTTTGGATCTTTGATATAACTTGCATCACGCATTGCTATGCAAGTTATATCAAAGAAGGACAACTGTAGACACCACAATTTGACCCCACCTAATCTCAGGTGAATTCGATGATGAAAATGACTGGAATAGTGTCTCAATCCGATCCTCGAGAAGTGATCCAAGCTCGGTATTTGAACCAAAAACCTTCAAATTAATGAAATTATGTTGAACCACCAATAACTTGCTATGCAAGTCATTCCAAAAGTGGCGACCGCCATGTTCATTAAAGCGACCGCCAATAGAACCTTTTAGAAACCCTATCCAAAAGGGGCGATCGCCTTATCCAACCTGGTGACCGCCAATTTGCATTGTGGCGACCGCCAATAAAACTTTGTGGAACCTTATTAAACATGGCGACCGTCAACTCCCAGCTTAGCGATCGCCAACTCAAAATGGACTAACATGCCCCAGAACGTGACAGCATCTCATTGGTGGAAGAATTCTATGAATACCGTACCCCGACGTACGTTTTCAGGACAGAATTTTAGAGAGAAGTTTAGAGAGAGAAGCTTTACCTAGTTGCCGAGCAATCTCGAGCCCTGACACCGAAACCTTGCTGAAATACCAAGAGCCAAACCTCTGCTACCGAAGTTCTGAAATCCTAGCTTGGATCATCGCCCGATGATCGAATTGTCATTTCCCGACTTGAGAATTCTTTGGCGTTCTCGGTACTTTGATTGGATCCCCGGTCCTTCTAACTGCATTTTCTACCTCTTTGGAGTGGCCAGGTTAATTTTATTGTTTTATTTGTTTTACATTGTTTACATAGCTGTTTTAATCACTAGAATTCATTTTTAATGAATGTGCTTAGTTTGTTTTGCTTGCATAACTTTGCTTTAGCTTCTTTACTTATTTACTTGAATATTAGCATTTCGTTTATTTACTTACTTATATTTAAGCTTATCATTAAATAGTGCTAATATGATTTAGCAATACGACTAACAATGTCATTATTGTTATAATTCAAGTACTTACGTAAAAATAGTTGTAATTGTCAATACTACAACCATTTAATTCTAGTATTTTATTTTATTTTATTTTATTTCTTTTCTTTTTATGTTAATTTAATGTTATAACATTTATTCTTTTTTCTTTTTTTTAGCATTAATGTAATCTTCCTTACAAGTATTTACTTTATTTTTCTTTTCTCTTCTTTTCTTTTAATATTAATGTAGTTTTCTTTTCTAACACTTTATTTTCTTTTCATTACTGGTTTTAAATTTTCTTATAATATTCTATTTTCTTTTTTTTTTCTCTTAGTATTAATTTAATTTTATCTTTATTAATATTTTTTTATTTTAATGTTATTTTTCTTTTAAAGCTCTATTTTTTATATATATAGTTTTATTTTCTTTTAATAACACTTATCTTATCTTGCTTTTTCTTATTTTTTTTATTAAACTCAAAAATCATAAAAAGTCTTTTAATCTAATATAATTTTCTTCCCTTTTGTTTTGTTTTGTTTTGTTTTGTTTTTTTTTATCTATTTTAAAATGTAAATAGTTAGGTTTTCTTTTCATTAGTTTAATAGCATTTTCTAACCTTTTATTCTTTAGCATTCTGTACACTTTTTGATAATATGTCCATTTTTAACATATTTAATGCTAGCAATCTTTAGCATTTTTGCTTATTCTTTTATTTGAAATCATGCTAGTTTGTTTAAATAACATTGCATGCGGGTTTGTTCCATATATCTTTTAGTTAGAAATTGCAGACCGTTAGATTTAGAAATTTTCTTTTGATACCTATTTTATTTGACGTTTTATATACATATGTTATGTATTTTCTATATTTGATTTTGAATGTTCTCTCTTTGCCTCTATTTTTTTTATTTGTATGTATTTGAGAAATCTTATTAAAAAATTAATGATGATTAGTAGAGGCTAACCTTACGGTTGGGCGAACGGGGTGCCTAACACTTCTCCGATTCGTACCTTAACCTCCGAACCCTCTTTCTCTGGTTCAAAGTTTTAAAGGTCAATAGCTATTTTTACTTTTGTTAGTTTTTCTTAAAAACTAAGTAGCGACACCATTTTCAACAAAAAAAAAAATTTTCAAAATTTAGCTTTCAAGGTGTTAAAATATTTTTTAAACATATTTGAATTCTCTTATTTTTTATCATTTTCTAAAAACTTTAAAATTTCGGCGCCACAGTGGGCACGCAAATCTCAAGCTCTAAATAAAGAAGAAGGCTACAAAATTTTAAAAGTAAAATAGATCTCTTATATCTTTCTTCTCTTTGCTACTTATTCTTCTCCATCTTCTTTGTTTTTACTATCTTTTTTCTAAATCAACCACCCCTTGTACTCCTCGGGGAGTTTAGTGTGGGATAGCTCCTGCATTTTCATCAGTGAACCAAATGGCCAAGTCTCCTGATAACGCACTAGAAAAGGGACTTGAAGGGAAGATGAATACATATGACCCCATACATCGTGAAATATGATATGACCTCGACCAAATTGCCTTATGATCCGGTGTGGATAGTAGAAGGTGGACAGTCACAAACCAATCAGCAAGGCATTTGGATGGTTCATAGTGGTCAAAGTCATAAAAGGGATCCGCCACCAAGAGTAATGCCAAGTAATGTCTTTTCTAGTCAGCGAAAAAAGATACTATCTTCAAGCTGCCTCAGTAGTGCATATCGCGTAAAAATGATGATAGACAAAGGCAATAGCGTTGTACCCATTCAAAACTAATTTTTACAGAATATTTACTTTCTCTATCAGACAGATCTGAGAAGAGAAAAAAGAGGTAAGAATTGAGATAAATCAACAAAATGAGAGATATGTAGAAAAATAAAGAGAGATAGTGGAGAAAGGAGAGAAGAGCAAAAATATGAGAGATTTGAGTTTTTACTTGGAGAAGCAGAGGCCTACCGGCAAAAGATGTGATTATACCCTGGTGAATAGCATCTAGACCAATCAGGGTCTCAGCCAAAACTAGAGGCACGGAGTCCTTTCTTGCCCTTATTTGCTCAATAATGTCCACTAGAATAAGGCTAACCCGATAGTCACAAGAAACCAGAAGGCATCGGGGAAGCAAATAGATGCACAGAACATAACAGTATGCAATTGGAAGCTGAAGTCACCAAGGGAATGGGTAGGGCTGAGTTTTTGTCCATTAAATCCCCATAGATGAAGAAAGAAACCTTTTGGCCAGTTAGATCACAAAGTAGCATGATCTAATATGGAAGGTATTGCGATGAACTCCCGTGGGATGAGACCAAGAATGACGATTAAATCCTCTACAGTGGAGAATAACTCTTCAAGACCAAAGCAGAAAATATGAGCCCATGAATCCTAAAAGCTGTGTAGCAGCCCTCCACAATAGCTCGTTGATCCAAGCCCTAGTGCTCTAGGCACCCTCTTCCAAATCTGAGTCATATGTGAAGTGTTGCCTAGGTCCTAAGTCTAAAAAGGTGTCTTAAGTTTTTTTCAAACCCTAATTCATAAGGCATCTAGGTCCTAAGTTCAGAAGGTGTTTTACATTTTCTCCAAACCCTAGTCCATAAGGCGTTTAAGTTCTAAGTCTAGAAAGTGTCTTAGATTTTCTCTAAACCCTAGTCCATAAGGCATCTAGGTCCTAAGTCTAAAAGGTGTGTTAGATTTTTTTCAAACCCTAGTCCATAAGGCTTCTAGGTCCTAAGGTGTCTTAGATTTTTTTTCAAACTCTAGTCTATAAGATATCTAGGACCTAAGTCCAGAAGGCGTCTTAGATTTTTTTCAAATCCTAGTTCATAAGGCATCTAGGTACTAAGTCTAGAAGGTATCTCAGATTTTCTCTAAGCCCAAATCCATAAAGTGTCTAGGTCTTTAGGTGTCTTAGTTTTCTCCAAACCTTAGTCCATAAGGTATCTAGATCCTAACGTGTCTTAGATTTTCTCCAAACCCTAGTTCATAAGGTGTCCCAAGTTTTCTCCAAACCCTAGTGCATAATTCATCAGGGTCCTAAGTCTAGAAGGTGTCTTAGGTTTTCTCTAAACCCTAGTAGATAAGGCGTCTAGCTCCTAAGTCTAGAAGGTGTCTTAGGTTTTTTCTAAATTCTAGTTCATAAGGCGTCTAGGTCCTAAGTTCAGAAGGTGTCTTACGTTTTCTCCAAACCCTAGTCCATAAGGCATTTAAGTCCTAAGTCTAGAAAGTGTCTTAGGTTTTCTCTAAACCCTAGTTCATAATGCAACTAGGTCCTAAGTCTAGAAGGTGTGTTAGATTTTCTCCAAACCCTAATTTATAAGGAGTCTAGGTCCTAAGGTGTCTCAGATTTTTTTCAAACCTTAGTCCATAAGGCACCTAGGACCCAAGTTCACAAGGTGTCTTAAGTTTTCTTCAAACTCTAGTCCATAAGGCATCTAGGCCTAAGTCTAGAAGGTATCTCAGGTTTTTTTCAAACCCTAATTTATAAGGCGTATAGGTTCTTAGGTGTCTTATATTTTATCCAAACCTTAGTCCATAAGGTGTCTAGATCCTAAGGTGTCTTAGGTTTTCTCCAAACCCTAGTTCATAAGATGTCTAGGTCCTAAGGTGTTTTAGGTTTTCTCCAAACCCTAGTCCATAAGTTATCTAGGTCCTAAGTCTAGAAGGTGTCTTAGGTTTTCTCTAAATCCTAGTCCATAAGGCGTCTAGATCTTAAGCCTAGAAAGTGTCTCAGGTTTTTTCCAAATCTTAGTCCATAAGGCATCTTGGCTCTAAGGTGTCTTAGGTTTTCTTTAAATTCTAATTTATAAGGCGTTTAAGTCCTATGTTCAGAAGGTGTCTTAGGTTTTATCCAAATCCTATCCTTAAGGCATTTAGGTCTTAAGTCCAGAAGGTGTCTTAAGTTTTCTCCAAACCTTAGTCCATAAGGCGTCTAGATCCTAAGGAGTTTTAGGCTTTCTCTAAACCCTAGTCCATAAGGCGTCTAGATCCTAAGTCTAAAAGGTGTCTTAGCTTTTCTCCAAACCCTAGTCCATAAAGCATCTAGGTACTAAGCCTAGAAAGTGTCTTAAGTTTTCTCCAAATCATAGTCCATAAGGCGTTTAGGTCCTAAGGAGTCTTAGGTTTTCTCTAAATCTTAGTCCATAAGGCGACTAAATTTTAAGTTTAGAAGGTGTCTCAGGTTTTCTCCAAACCTTAGTCCATAAGGCATTTAGGTCCTAAGGTGTCTTAGGTTGTCTCCAAACACTAGTTCATAAGTTGTCTAGGTCCTAAGTTCAGAAGGTGTCTTATATTTTCTCCAAACCCAAGTCCATAAGGCGTTTAAGTCTAAAGTCTAGAAAGTGTCTTAGGTTTTTTTCGAAACCCTAGTTCGTAAGATATCTAGGTCCTAAGTCTAGAAGGTGTGTTAGATTTTCTCTAAACCCTAGTCCATAAGGCGCCTAGGTCCTAAGGTGTCTTAGATTTTCTCCAAACCCTAGTTTATAAGGCATCTAAGACCCAAGTCCACATGGTTTCTTAGGTTTTCTCCAAACGCTAGTCCATAAGACGTCTAGGTCCTAAGTCTAGAAGGTTTCTCAGGTTTTTTTTAAGCCCTAATTCATAAGTTATTTAGGTCCTTAGGTGTCTTTGGTTTTCTCCAAACCTTAGTCCATAAGGCGTCTAGGTCCTACGGTGTCTTAGGTTTTCTCCGAACTCTAATCTATAAGGCATCTAGGTCTTAAGGTGTCTTAGATTTTTTCTAAATCCTAGTTCATAAGTCATATAGGTCCTAAGTCCTGAAGGTGTCTTAGGTCTTCTTTAAACCCTAGTCCATAAGGCGTCTAGGTCCTAAGTTTAGAAGGTGTCTCAGGTTTTTTACAAACTTTAGTCCATAAGGCATCTAGGTCCTAAGGTGTCTTTGGTTTTCTCCAAAGTCTAGTTCATAAGGCGTCTAGGTTCTAAGTTCAGAAGGTGTTTTAGGTTTTCTCTAAACCCTAGTCCATAAGGCATTTAGGTCTTAAGTTCATAAAGCATCTTAGATTTTCTCCAAACCTTAATCCATAAGGCGTCTAGGTCCTAAGGAGTAATAGATTTTTTCTAAATCCTAGTCCGTAAGGCGTCTAGGTCCTAAGTCTAGAAGGTGTCTTAGGTTTTCTCTAAATCTTAGCTCATAAGGCGTCTAGGTCCTAAATCTAGAAGGTGTCTTAAGTTTTTTTCAAACCTTAGTCCATAAGGTGTTTAGGTTCTAAAGTGTCTTAGATTTTCTTTAAACCCTAGTTCATAAGGCGTCTAAATTCTAAATTCAAAAGGCGTCTAAATTCTAAGTCCAAAAGGTGTCTTAGGTTTTCTCTAAATCCCTAGTGAGCTAAGCACCCTAATCCCTGTCGAGCCAAGTAAATCTTTCAAATGCTATGTTCGTGTGTGTGACGATCCTTAGGTTCTTTTAAGTCCTAGAAGACGAGGCACTAAAAACCCTGGTAAGCCAGGCAAACCCAACCACAGGTTCGTGTTTGTGTGACGATCATTCGATTCTTTCAAGCCCTAGAGAACTAGGACCCTAAGCCCTGGTGAGCAAGGTAAATCTTTCGAACCCTCGGTTCGTATGCGTGTGATGATCCTTAGGTTCTCTTAAACTCTAGTGAACTAGGCACCTTAAGCTCTGATGCGCCAGCAAATCCTTTTTCAAACCCTAGGTTCGTGTGTGAGTGACGATTCTTAGGTTCTCTTAAGCCTTAAAGTGTTAGGCATCCTATATTTCAAGCCCTTCTTTTTAGGCAACCTAAGTTCAGAAGGCGTCTTAGGCTTTTTCAAGCCCTAGTGATCTAGGCACCCTAAGTCCATAAGGTGTCTTAGGTTTTCTCAAACCCTAGTCCATAAGACGTCTAGGTCCAAAGTCTAAAAGGCGTCTTAGGTTTCTCAAGCCCTGCTTCTCGGGAACCGTAAGTCCTGAAGGCGTCTTAGGTTTCCCAAGCCTTAGTACGTTAGGCATCTTATGTCTCAAGCCTTGCTTCTCAGGCATCCTAAGTTCAGATGGCATCTTAGGTTACTCAGGCCTTTTTTCTCAGGCACCTTAAGTCCAGAAGGCATCTTAGATTTCTCAAGCCTTAGTGCACTAGGCATCCTATGTCTCAAGCGTAATTTCTCATGCACCCTAAGTCCAGAAAGCATCTTAGGTTTTCCAAGCCCTAGTGATCTAGGCACCATAAGTCCATAAGGCGTCGTAGGTTTCTTAAGCCCTGCTCCTCGGGCACCCTAAGTCTAGAAGACGTCTTAAGTTTTTTAAGTCATGCTCCCTAGGCACCTATGTCATGATTGCTTTTTATGTGATTTTAACGCCCCTATGATGTGTTTGTTTGCCTGTTTTGAGATTTAAAAATAATTTCAAGTCTTGACTCGACTTTTAATTATTTTTTACCCCGTACTCGCTCCGAGTTGTTAAGTCTTGACTCGACCTATAAATTCGTGTTTCTCTCCTTTGAGGATAATTTTAAAGTCTTGACTCGACTTTTTAGTTATCTTTATCCCGTTATCGTTTCTAGTTTTTAGGCCTTGGCTCGAACAAATTAATTTGTAGTTGCTTTTCCGGTTAAGATAATTTCTTAGATCTTGATTCGATCCTTTAATTATTTTATTCCAAGACGAGTTCTTAGATCTTGACCCAATCTTTGACTTGTTTGATTGATTGTGATCCCTTTAGATCTTGACTCGATCTTTAAGATATTGTTTGATTATACCAGTGTTTGCATCTGTCCATTTGTCCTAGGAACTATATTTTGATCTGATCCCTAGCGAAGGGGTACGTAGGCAGCTTAATAAAAATTCAAGTACGACCAACATCACATGCATGCTTGTGTATTTGTAGCCTAAGATTGACGGCTCAATCAAATAGATGTTGTTTTTGGATCTTTGATATAACTCACATTATGCGTTGCTATGCAAGTTATATCAAAGAGGGGCAACTATAGACATTTCAATTTGATCCCGCCTAATCTTAAGTTGATCTGGGTGAATTTGATGATGAAATCAAGTGAAATGGTGCTTTAGAATGATCCTCAAAAAACAATCCAAGTACAGTATCCAAGTTAAATGATCAAATCCCTCCAAACCTTGAATCGCTAACTTCAACCCTTGAGCTGCCAACTTTAAACCATGGGATCGCCAGCTCCATTGTGGCGATCGAAATAAGAAACTCTTAGAACCCTAGACAAGGTGGCGATCGCCACTTTTGAACCTTGGGGTCACCAACTCCATTATGGTGACCGCCATGAGAAACCCTAGAAAACATGATTTTTGTGGCGACTGCCTACTCTATACATGGTGACCGCCAACTCTAAATGGCCTGATGTGTTCCAAGGGAACCGGTAGGGCAAAGTCTTTGTCCAGTGAATCCTCATGGACGAAGCAAGAAATCTCTTGGTCTGTTAGACCACAAAGAAGTATGATCTACTTCTTCATAGAGATGAACATGGAAGGTATTACCACGAACTCCCGTGGGACGAGATCAAGAATGTCAGTGAACTCCTCTACAGTGGGTAACTCTTCAAGACCAAAGTAGAAAATCTGATCCTGTGGATCCTAAAAGCTGTGTAGTAGCCCTCAGCAATGGCTCGTTGATCCAAGCCCTATTGCACGAGGCACCTACTTCCAAATCCTAGTCATATGTGAAGTGTTGCCTAGGTCCTAAGTCCAAAAATTGTCTTAAGTTTTCTCTAAATTTTACTCCATAAGGCGTCTAGGTCCGAAATTCAGAAAGTGTCTTAGATTTTCTCCAAACCTTAGTTCATAAGGCGTCTAAGTCCTAAGTCTAGAAGGTGTCTTAGGTTTTCTCTAAACGCTAGTCCATAAGGCATCTAGGTCCTAAGTCTAGAAGGTATCTTAAGTTTTCTCTAAACCCTAGTCCATAAAGCGTTTAGGTCCTAAGATGTATTAGATTTTCTTCAAACCCTAGTCCATAAGACATCCAGGTCCTAAGTTTATAAGGTATCTTACGTTTTCTTTAAACTCCAGTCCATAAGGTGTCTAGGTCCTAAGTCCAGTAGGTGTCTTAAGTTTTCTCCAAATCCTAGTCTATAAGGCGTCTAGGTCCTAAGGTGTCTTAGGTTTTCTCTAAACCTTAGTCTATAAGGCGTCTAAGTTTAAAGGTGTCTTAGGTTTTCTCCCAACCTTAGTCCATAAGACGTTTAGGTCCTAAGTCCAGAAGGTGTCTTAGATTTTCTCCAAACCTAGTTCATAAGGCGTCTAGGTCCTAAGTCTAGAAGATTTTGTAGATTTTCTCTAACCCTTAGTCCATAAGGCATCTAGGTCCTAAGGTGTCTTAGGTTTTCTCTAAATTCTAGTCCATAAGGCGTCTAGATTCTAAGTCCAGAAGGTGTCATAGGTTTTCTCTAAAGCCCTAGTGAGCTAGGCACCCTAAGTCCTGGTGAGTCAGGTAAATCTTTCAAACCCTAGGTTTGTGAGTGTGTGACAATCATTCGGTTCTTTCAAGCCTTGGTACACTAGGCAAACCCAACCCTAGGTTTGTGTGTGAATGTTGATCCTTATGTTATTTCAAGCCCTAGAAGACTAGGCATCCCAAGCTCTAGTGAGACAGTCAAACCCAACCCTAGGTTCGTACGTGTGTGACGATCCTTCGATTCTTTCAAGCCTCTAGAAGACTAGGCACCCTGAGCCCTAGTGAGCCAGGTAAATCTTTTGAATCTTAGGTTTGTATGCGTGTGATGATCCTTAGGTTCTCTTAATCACTACTGAGCTAGGCACCCTAAGCCATGGTGCGCCAAGTAAATCATTTCAAACCTTAGGTTCGTGCGTGAGTGACAATCCTTAGGTCCTCTTAAGCACTAATGCACTAGATATCCTATGTTTGAAGCCCTGCTTCTTAGGTACCTAAGTTTAAAAGATGTCTTAGGTTTTTTCAAGCTCTAGTGATCTAGGCACCCTAAGTCCAGAAGGTGTCTTAGATTTTCTCAAACCCTACTCCAGGCGTCTAGGTCCTAAGTTAAGAAGGCGTCTTAAGTTTCTCAAGCCCTGCTTCTCAGGCACCTTTAGTCCATAAGGCGTTTTAGTTTTCCCAAGCCCTAGTAAGCTAGGTATCCTATATCTCAAGCCCTGCTTCTCAGGCACCCTAAGTTTAGAAGGCGTCTTAGGTTTCTCAAGCCCTAGTGATCTAGGTACTCTAAGTTCAGAAGGCATCTTAGGTTTCTCAAACCCTGCTCCTCGGGCACCCTAAGTCCAGAAGACGTCTTAGATTTTTCAAGCCATGCTCCCCAAGCACCTATGTCATTATTACTTTTTAAGTGTTTTTAACGCCCATATGATGTGTTTGTTTGCCTATTTTAGGATTTAAAAATAGTTTTAAGTTTTGACTCGATTTTGAATTATTTTTTGTCTCGTGCTCGTCTCGAGTTTTTAGGTCTTGACTCGACCTATTAATTCGTGGTTCTCTCCTTTGAGAATAGTTTTAAAGTCTTGACTTGACTTTTTAGTTATCCTTATCTCGTTATCGTTCTGAGTTTTTAGGTCTTGACTCGACCTAATTAATTCGTAGTTTCTTTCCTTGTTAAGATAATTTCTAAGATCTTAATTCAATCCTTTTAATTATTTTATCCCCAGTCGAGTTCTTAAATCTTGATTCGATCTTTGACTTGTTTGATTATGCTTCCTTTAGATCATGACTCAATCTTTAGGATATTGTTTGATTATACAAGTGTTTGCATCATGTTAGTATTTACATCATGTTGCATCTGTGCATTTTTCTGATCATGACTCAATCTTTAGGATATTATTTGATTATACAAGTGTTTGCATCATGTTAGTATTTGCATCATGTTGCATCTATGCATTTTTCTCAGGAACTACATTTTGATTTGATCCCTAGCAAAGGGCTACATAGGCAGCTCGATAGAAATTCGAGTACAACAACATCATATGCGTACTTGTGTGTTTGTGGCCTAAAATTGATGGCTCGATCAAATGTATGTTGTCTTTGAATCTTTGATATAATTCACATCACGTGTTACTATGCAAGTTATATAAAAAAGGAGCAACTATAGACACCCCAATTTGATCCGGCCTAATCTTAGGTTGATCCGGGTGAATTCGATGATGAAATCAAGTGGAATGGTGCTTCAAAATGATCCTCGAGAAACGATCCAAGCTTAGTATCCAAGCCAAATAATCAAATCCCTCAAAACCTTAAATCGCCAACTTCAACCCTTGTGCCGCCAACTTTCAACCACAGGACCGCCAGCTCCATTGTGGTGACCGAAATAAGAAACTCTTAGAAACCCTAGACATGGTGGCGACTGCTACTTTTGAACCTCGGGGTCACCAACTCCATTATGGCGACCGCCATGAGAAACCCTTGAAAACTTGATTTTTGTGGCGACCGCCCACTTCATACATGGCGACCGCTAACTCTAAATGGCTTGATATGCCCCAAAACGTGTCCCAAAATGTGTCAGCATCTCATTAGTTGAAGAATTCTATAAATATCGTACCCCTGCTACGTTTTCCTGACAAAATTTTAGTGAGAGGTACTCTGCCAAAGTACCGAGAGAGTACGAAACTTGATGCCGACACCCTGCCAAAGTATCATGAAATTGACCATCGATATTAAAACTCTGTTTGACCCGGACTCACCTACATTTGGAATGGATCATTGCTTGAGGATTGGATTGCCGATCACCATTTTTTGACTTGGGGATTCACTTGCGATTTAGGTATTCTGTTTGGATCCTCAATCATTCTATCTCCATTTTCTCTCTCTTGGAGTGACTAGGTTTAGTTTTAACTTTTTATCCTGCATATCTTATTCATGTTGTTTACATAGTTAATTCAGTTATCTTATTTTGATTGATTTAATTGTGAGCATCTAGTTAATCGTGATAAGCATGCTTAGATTAGGCTAAACTAGTTAAATTCATGTTTATTTTACTCACATTGCACACTTGCACCTAATATGTTAATTCATTAAAGTAGTGCTAACATATTTAGTAATTACAACTTAAGATATGGTTATTGTTATAACCAATGCAATTACATTCATATGGTTGTAGTTGTCAATATTATATTGATATTTTCTAATTAAATAGTTGTTATGATATTACATAATAATTATTATTTTAATATGTTATATTTTGTTTAAGTTCTTTCTAATTGCATTTCTTTTGTTTTCTTTTTCTTTTATTTTGTCGAACATTAAAATTCTCAAAATTTTTTAATTTTAGTTTAGTTTCCCTTTTTGTAGTTATTTGTTCACTTTTCTTTTATTATGTTTGATTTTCATATATAACCTATACAATTACCGATAAATAGTTGAGATTGTTTTTCTTTTTCTCTAGTCATAATTCTAATTATCTTAGTAGCATTTTCTTTTATCTTCCTTAAAAATCTTTTAATTTTAGTTTAATCATACATCTTCTTTTCCATAGTAGAAGTTTTTCTTTATATTTTGTTTAAAATCATGCTAGTGTAATTTTAGTACATTTGGGTAAGATGCATAATAGTTTTAAAATATGCTTTGTTTACTTTATTTGAAACCATGTTTAGAGTAACTTTAGTTATTTGATGATATTCTTACCA
The DNA here is from genome assembly GCA_032270985.1 of Heliamphora pulchella. NCBI lineage: Eukaryota > Viridiplantae > Streptophyta > Magnoliopsida > Ericales > Sarraceniaceae > Heliamphora > Heliamphora pulchella. The sequence continues at coordinate 4,976 of JAULJZ010211618.1, read as the reverse complement.
AATTCTTGTTCATTCTTTGGTGTGATTTGAATTTAGTGACTTTTAAGCATATCTTTGTTCTTTTATTTGAATGATGCTAATTTAGGTGATATTACACGCATGTTTGATCCATGTATCTTTTAGTTAGAAATTGCATGTCGAACGATTTAAGATTTTTCTTTTGATACTTGTTTTATTTTGTATTCTATATACATATGTTATGTATTTTCTTTATTTGATTTTGGTTGTTCTCTCTTTACCCAATTTTTTTGTATTTACATACTTTTGAGAAATCTAATTAAGAACCAATGATAATTAGTAGAAGCCAACCTCATGATTAGGCAAACGATGTGCCTAACACCTTCCTCGGTTCGTACCTTAGCCCCCGAATCATTATTTTCTGTGGTTAACATTTTAAATATTAATAGCCTATTTTTGTTTTTCTTGGTTCTTCACAAAAATCAAGTGGCGACTCTATTTTTAACAAAAAGAGTTTTCAAAAGTTAGTTTTCAAGGTGTTAAAGTATTTTCTAAACACTTCTTGAAATCCCTTATTTTTGAAATCAAAACCCTAAATCCCGACACCACAGTATTTTCTGGCGACTCCGCTGGAGACTGGTTTATAAAATCAAATAAGAGGGATAGACTTAAAAACATCATTGGTTCTTAATAAGAATTTTTTTTTGCATTTTCGCACGCATTTGCATTGTTCTCAGCCCCCTGCCTGGTCGACCTGATACCCTAGCCAATTTACTATCTCGGGGCTATGTTGGGATGACAAGCAAGCCTTACTGGCTACACATTTTTACAGGTGCGGTAAAAGAGTTCTTGTGTACCGTTTGACCATATCCTGCACTACACCAGGCACAGGAGGTATATACTTGGCTCTATTCAGAAAGTACCCTAATCATTGACTAAAATTGGCCTTTTCTGCATATAATAGCTTAGAACCCTCCATTAGGTGTTGCTAAACTAGTAGGATTATTTGTTTTGTTAATTATATGTTTTGTTTACGTTTGTTAGAATTGTTCTTTTTGTGCGTTTGCTTGGCTTAGGCTAATTTTGTTTAGGGGTTTGGACCGGGTTTTCTATTACCCTTTGTTGATTAAGGTAGTTTTTCCTTTGGGTTCCTATCTGGATTTTGTTCTTCACCTTGTTTGGTTTTCATCTCGTTGGTCTTCTTCTTGGGGTTATGTTCGTGTTTTGGCTTGAAGCCTTTAGGATAGCTTTCCTCTCTCTTTCGGGTTCTTCTCAAGTTGTCAGTTTTATACCCCTAGTTTTGTTTAGGCTAGCTTTCTTTGAACTCCTATCAAGGATCTTGTCTTAAAGACTTGTCTGAGTTAGATATATTTTGCCTACTAGAATGCTGCGCATTTAAAATCTTGGGGTAAACTATCTTTTTGGAGTTTTGTTGGTCTCTTGTTCGGGTTTTTGTGTTGTATTAGGGTTTCTAGTCGTTATGCTACCAATATGGGCCAAGCAGGGATATGTTTCTTTTTTAGTGGTTATATCTGCTCGTGGTCAGTTGCTGTCTTTGGCATTTGGAGTGTCAGCTATTTGTTATCGAGATCCTTTTCGAGAAGTGTCTGATACTGGTAATTCTGCTTTTCGAATCCAGGTTTTGCTTCGGGTATAGACCATTGAGTCAAAAGGTTCACCTCCAATGCGTATTTGGGCTCGTTCAGAAACAGGTAAACTCTACAGGATATCCGAACAAGCAGTTGAATCATCTGAAATGGCAGAAAATGAGGTGAATTGGACAGCTTTGATGAGGGCAATCAGTAAGATACAAAGGGTAGTTAAATAGCAAATGCCGGCTCAGAATTAGTGTCAGGCTCAATTTGGGCAATTCAAGCTCACTTGTCGAGGGATAAACGAGCTGTAAGATGATACAAATGAGAATGGAGAAGACTTCTGGGCAGATAATCAAGGACAGGAAGTGCCACAAGTTGTTGTACCACTACGGGTTCCTCGTCTGATCATAGTAGAGGAGGAAAATACAGCCCAATCTAGGGAGTTCGCGTTGGCAGAAAAGGTCGACATAATGAAAAAAAAGTACTAAGAAAGGCAAAGAAAGTGAAAGAATACATGCTGGATGTAAGCAGTTTGTGATAATTTTTGGATGCCAAGCTGCCAAAAAAATTCAAGATACAAAAAATGGAGAAGTTTGATAGTACTGGAGGGCAGTTGAACAGCAAACGCAGTTGAACAGCAAACGCGGGCTCAGAATTAGTGTCAGGCTCAAATTTGGGCAATCCAAGCTCGCTTGTTAGGGGTAAACAAGTTGTAAGATGATACAAATGAAAATGGAGAAGACTTCTGGGCAGATAATCAGGGATAGAAAGTGCCGCAAGTTGTTGTACCACTATGGGTTCCTCGTCAGATCATAGCGGAGGAGGAAAATACAGCCCAATCTAGGGAGTCCGCGTTGGCAAAAAAGGTCGATAGAATGAAAAAAAGTACTAAGAAAGGCAAAGAAAATGGAAGAATACAGGCTAGATGTAGGCAGCTTGTGCTTATTTTTGGATGCCAAGCTGCCAGAAAAATTCAAGATATAAAAAATGGAGAAGTTTGACAGTACTAGAGATCCTCAAATTCATCTGAGGATGTATGTTGGTACCTTGTCACCAATGGAAATTGATGACCAGTTGAAGGCCTAATTGTTTCATCGATTACTCTCTGGGGCAGGATAGAAATGGTTTCTCTCACTAGATGTTGTAAAAATCAGGACATGGGAAGACATTACTATTGCCTTCGTCAGTCAGTACAGCTATAATGTCCAACTAGATGTGATTACTCGGGAGCTAGAGACCACTTGTCAAGAAAGCAGAGAGTATTTTGTGGACTTTCTGACTAAGTGGAGGGGAAAGGCGGCTAAAATGATAAATTGACCAACAGAAAAGGAACAGGTGAGGATTCTTGTCAAGAATCTCTAATCTCCTTTGAAACGTTATTTGATCACACAGCCGCTCTCCACATTCGAGCAATTGTTTGATACCGGGGTTCAGATAGAAGATGCAATCCAGTCTAGTGATATTGATGAGGTTGAGCCACGCCAAAAGCCAAGAAGACCTTACCTATCCAGCAACCAAACCATCCTACCTCTTCCACTAACCCTGTATCTCGCTCTAACGAGGTGAATTTGCTAAACCCCCAATCAAATCGATCGAATTCTTCACCTTTATCACCTTCTTCCAGAAATAACCAGCCGTCGCAGCTAAAAATGCTAAGGAGAGTTTTCACTCTCCTTAATATCTCTCTGACCACGGCCATGAATCGACTTGTCGAGAAAGGGGTAATAAAGCTTCTTGATCCAATGTCGCCTCATAACCCTTTACTGCTACGCTACGATCTCACCCAATATTGCTCATATCATTAGAGCCACGGATACCCAACCAACAACTATCTGAAACTCTGCCATGATATTCTGGATCTCATTAACAATAAGGTCATCCCACCTCCATCTGCACCGAATGTCACAGCTGGATTTTAGATTCTTGTAATTTGCATGATTCAAATCTCGAGTCAGAGTTTTGAGTTTTGTAAGTTTTTGCTTTGTTTTGATCAGTTGAATGTCGAGTCCGAGGGCATGTCTATTTGTATACCCTCTTCTTTTGTTTTTCACTTTGTAATCCCTGCTCTCTTTGATATCAATGAAATAAATAAATGTTCTAATTGTCCCGCTTTGCTTGATTTACTGTGTACGCTTTCTGATGATTTTTAATTCGAAGGGGATGTCTCCGAAGAATTAAAAGCTTTAAAAAAAAGAGAAGAAAAAATACGTGTCCAACCAATAATTGAAGAAACTTTGTCAATAAATTTGGATATTGAATTAACCCACAAATTGAGAAAGATACGGTCAGAATGGGCTATGAAGATCAAAGAAGTTACCAAGCAGATCAACGCTGGATTTCTTATGATAATCGAGTATCCGAAGTGGGTGGCCAATATTGTGCTATTCTTGAAGAAGGATGAACGCATCAAAGTCTGTGTAAATTTTTAGAATCTCAAAAAGGCTAGTCCAAAGGACGACTTTCCATTACCGCACATCGACGTCTTGGTAGATAGCACAGCGGAGCATGCTCTTTTATTACTTATGCATGGCTTCTCCAGGTACAATTAGATCTTTATGGACCTTGAAAACAGAGAAAAGATGACATTCGTTACACCGTGGAGCACCTACTGCTACCGCGTGATGACGTTCAATTTGAAGAATGCAGGAACAACCTATCAAAGGGCTGCAATTACCTTGTTGCATGACATGATACACAAGGAAGTCGAAGTGTATGTAGACGATATGATTGTGAAGTCCAAAGATCGACACGACCATATCATAGCACTGTAAAAATTCTTCGAAAGGATCAGGAAGTATAAGATGTGGCTCAACCCGCAAAAGAATGGCAGAAGAATTGGATAGAAGTGTTTTTCTTATTCAATGAAAGAAGACTACAAATCCTATTTCACATACAAGGATACCAAAGGAGGATAGCTCGTGCGTTTAACAAGAAAGTCAAGACCCAGGCTTTGAAAGAAGGTGACTTGATTTTTAAGGAGATCAGGACTCCCGTATTTGATCCAAGGGGAAAGTTCAAGCCAAATTGGGCCGACCTATATTTGATCAAGACTATTATGATCGGTGGTGCTGTAATCATCATGGATTTGGATGGTAACATATTTTCTACTCCGACCAACTTGGACCAACTCAAAAAGTATTATCCTTGAGATAAAAATAAAATAAAAAGAAAAGCTCGCTGGGTTAAAAACTGAAAAAATGACCTAGGCAAAAGTTAGAGCAGCTCACAAGGCTGAGAATTTAAAAGGGCCACCTTAGCAAAAGTTAGGGCATCATAAAATGATAGTATTAATACCCGAGAGTAAATCGAGCTCGAACTACGTTATGGTCTGATTCTACTTTATTCAGATACGTAGGCAGCTTCTTTTAAGAAGTCCGGCCACCTTCTTTGTTTTAGTCATCTTTGAATCCGAGTAATGATCAA
>JAULJZ010211607.1:0-18619 GCA_032270985.1 Heliamphora pulchella | reverse complement strand
TTATCAACAATTTTATCCAAATTTTTTTCAATCATTAACTTTAATTTGATCTTATTCAGAATCTCATTTATAATCCTATCAAAACATATTCAAAGAAAATTAGAAATATTTGAAATTCTTATCGCTATATTATTATTTATCAGAAATTTTATTTTAAGATTTTCTACGAACTGTCAAATAATACATTATTTTAAGGCGTGATACGTGTCTTATTTTTATTAATTGTCATGGTACGGGTTATTACAGTCTTCTCCGTCTGCTGCAAAAAACCAGAGAAAGGCTTTGTTTGGTTTTTCTTTAATTTCAAAGCACTTTAAACGAAGCTAAAGAGTTCGTTTTAACTCCGTTTTCGACGTGTGATATATCGTCGAAATCGTCTCGACGAGTAGAACACACTGGTATACTCTAGAAATTAATTTTGAGCAACGTAATTTCTGGGCAGATCTGAACAGTAGACTTTAAAACCGCCAACGAGGCTCTGATACCACTTGTTATGGTTGGTCAAGCACACTAAACAAGTACAAGAATAAAAGACAATATTTACGTGGTTTGGATATGTATCCTACATCTACGGAGAGACCAAATATTTGTATGATTGAAAAATACAACAGATGAGAAGTTATATCTCTACTCAACTCTCAATCTCTCTACTGTCTTCTCTCTATTCTCTCTATCTTTCACTCTTCCACTTCACTCTCTTTTATTGCACATAACGGGTTATAAGGAGAAGAGAGGAGACAAGATAATCTTTCAGGCGGCTGAGATTTGACAAAATTTGCTGCGCCGAGATTTTTGAAGATTTTCCTACTTCGCATGCTCTTTTTCTTCACGTGCTCTGTTGCCAATTTTGACATTTCTGCCATCTCTTCTTGACTTTTGTCAAGTTTACATTTCAACATTCGGGAGTGGATTTTTTTTTTTCAACATTATTCACCCAATTTTTTTCACCTTCCTATAACTATAGCCAAGTATCCTTTACCTCGTTTCTTTAGTATATTTTAGAAAATCCTAACTTTGGACTCTCTTTTTTCCTCACAATATTATTTGTGGAAAAATAAATCAAATATGTTTTAATAGGTATAAGTATTAATACATTTTGTATTACATCTAGTGGTATACTAAGGGAAGAAATATGTGCATTTAAAAGCTCCCTCTTAAAAAATGGGTTGGTTGGGTCTTTTAACGAATACAATAAATTAGGGGGCAGTAACTATTTTATTAAGGGTTTATTTAAAAACATTCTTATTTTTATAGGTAGAAAGAAAAGTACAAAATTTTAAAGGGGTACTAACAAAATTTATTAAGAATATATTTAAAAATATTTTTATTATTTATAGGTAAAAATGCGAATATCAAAATTTGAGAGGGGTCACTTGCCCTCGTCCTTCATTGGATCCACCCTGTTTCCAGTTCTATTGCTTTGTCAAGAAAACAGAGGAAAAGTAGATCAAAGTAATTTCGGTTCATTTGCTCTCTTGGATTTGGTTCTTCTCCATTTCTCAAAGAAATTGATGCCTCTTCATTTATTTATTATAGTGTTTAGGGTTCACTTTAATAAATCTTTTTTTCTCCCTTTATTATGTTTATGGTGGGTCCACTTTAATGATTAAAACAATTCATGTTATAAAGTTTACTGAAAATATCTATTTAGGTAAAAAATAAATTAAGTTGATCAGAGATTGATAATTGTATAATTGGTCATATTGAAAATAAAAAAAATGCACGGTAAAAATGCAGTCTGCACAGAAAATCAAATTTGTTCGTTTTATTTTAAGATCAGTGCTATTTGATCATATAGTTATTGATGTTCAATTAAATTGATTTTTTTGTATGGGTGGATTTCTCGATAAGCTTTACAACATGAACATTTGAGATCATTAAAGTGAGACACCGTAAACACTAAGAAAGAAAGAAATAGAGATCTCAATCATTTCTTTAAGAAATCGAGAAGATCAGCCCAAAATGCTTGTATTGGGCATAATTAGATGGCTCTTTCTGTTCATTGAGGCCTTTGGTTAATGATTCCCCAATTTATAGCTTTGTTTTTTGTTGCTTTTCTGCATTTCTTGGGTTACCAGATGGATTAGTTGGTTGAATTTCATATTTTGAACCTTGTTGAACTGTGTATCAGGGGATATTCCAGCTGCTACTGCAGAAGATGTCAATATTGCGGTAGACGCTGCTCGGAGAGCCCTTGCCCGAAGTAGGGGGAGAGATTGGCCATTGGCATCTGGAGCACATCGGGCAAAGTATTTGCGTGCTATTGCTGCCAAGGTACATGTTTGAGATCCAATGTCTGGGTTGAAATTTGAAAAACTATTCCGGTATTCCTTTGGTGGTTGTAAGGCCTTGTTTTGACTTTGCTAAGAAGTTTGATGCCTGCATAGAGTTGAACTACCCTTATCGTTCTGTGACCTTCTGTGTACTGAAAAAATCTTCACATCTACTTGCGTCTCTCTCTCTCTCTCTTTCTCTCTCTCTCTCCTCTCCCCCATCCCCCGCCAAAAATAAAAAGAAAAAATGCGTGCATACAAAAAGATCAATTTTATTATTGGTGCTCACACATGCTACCGTTCACATTCAATGTAATTATATTGTAGCTGAATGATCTTTATGTATTAAATCAGTGAGAAAAGGTATTAGAAATTGCTGTATTTTTATTCCAAGATAAGAGAGGCACATAAGAAAGTAGTAGAATTATCCATTAGATGTTCGTTAAAGTGGTAATTATGTGAACCAGAGACTCGAAATAGTATTAGAAAAATGAGTTAATGAAATACATGCTTTTTGGTCAACCAATAGAAACCAAAAAGCAAAAATAAAAAAATGTTGTCGATTTTTATGATGTCAGCTATTCTGTAGTAAGTGTCTGTTGAGCATTGGGTGCCTTTTGACTACGGAGAGTTGTGGTCGAGCAGTGCAATTAACCCTTCAAAGTACAAGCATTAGGGGTGATGAACGACGTTATAGCACTTTTTCTCAAGCCTTTTTCTTAATATGCTTCAAAATTATTGGCAGTGAGCTGTCCTATATTCTTGACATGAAATCTTGTATAGGATATGGTTTTCCATATACCTGGTGACCGACAACTAACCTGGAGCAAACATCATAAACGCGGTAGTGTTCACATTCCTTCAATACTCCCAATAAAGAATGAGTATCTATTTGACAGTAGCTAACCTGCCACTTCTCATGGCTTGCATTGATAAATATATGTGTAGGCTGTGTGTGTCCTTTTGAGTAAATTATTTTGAACTATGAAGGTGGTAGTTAGATTTAATGGTCCATAAGATCTTAATCATTGGGGGTGTGGTCACTTGAAAGTTGAATTGTAAAGGATATTCATCTTTTTCGATTCACAATATTAGTCTTCATGATTATTCAATGCCAAGAGGAAGTTCACAATATTGATTCCTCACCTCAATTAGCTGAGATTTAGAGCAATGCTTGTTTATGTTATATGGACTCGAGTATAGATGTTAGGTGTAGGTATATGTGTTTAAGTGTTGGATTTATCTAATTTTCATCTTAAAGACATGGGGACATGAAAAGATATTCATATTTCTTAAAATATTTCTTTTATTTCTTAGGATAAAATGGTAGTTACAAGGGGTCATAGAGTTTTTGATGTATAATGTGGAGGTTTGTGCATAGTTTTATGGTTAATTTTGTTAAGTCACCGATTATTCCAAAAGCTTGAACTGTTATAAAATGGACCCAATAATGTATATCAAGTTATCTAACACTCAACCTTATGTGCGACACTGTTTTCCACGTGAACAGACAAAGAAATTGAATTAAATAGGTGTACTAATATAGACAGAATATAGTACACAATAACAAATATAACAGGCGAGAATTGAACTCATTGTCTCCTGGAACCAGAACTTTGATACCATGTTAAGTTACCAATTGTCCTAAAAGTTTTAGCTGTTAAGAAATCGGCCCAACAATATATATCAAGTTATTCAACACTCCCCTTCATGTGCGACCCTGTTTCGCATGTGGAGAAACAAATAAACTGAACTAAATAGGTGCACCAATAAAGACAGAACATAGTACATAATAATAAACATAACAGGAAAGCAGACAAGACTAGAACCCAGGATCTCCAGGAATCAGAGCTCTGATACCATGTTATTCAACACTCTCTCTCACGTACGAACCTGTCTCACACATGGAGAGATAAAGAAATTGAACTAATCAGGAGCACTAATGAAGATAGAACATAGTGCACAATAAAAAATATAACAGGAAAACAAACGAGAATTGAACCCATGACTTCCTCGAACCAGAACTCTGATATCATGTTAAGCCACTAATTGGCCTAAAAGCTTAAGCTGTTAAGAAATTGACCCAACAATGCATATCAAGTTATCCGACAAATTCAAATTACGAAATATACGTGTTTAGTTAACTAAACATGTTGAACACGTCTTCAGTTCCCTTACTTGAGTGTCGACTGATCGATACGGGTGCTTTATATATTTAGATGAGTCCATGTAACATAGGATGTTGTTTTGGTAGAGTTCTCTTATGCAAAACTATTAATAATTAGTTTATATCAAAGCACTTTGGAGGTTGATTGAATTGATGTTGCATGTCCCAAGTACTCACTTTCTTTATTTGTTTGCAGATAATTGAGAGAAAGTCTGAACTTGCAAGACTTGAAGCAATTGATTGTGGAAAACCGCTGGAGGAAGCTGCATGGGATATGGTATGCTCATAACACTAAAGTGATCTTTTATTTCACTATGATGCACAAGTGGCTTATCTGCTTGTCTATCCCATCCAGGATGATGTTGCTGCCTGTTTTGAGTACTATGCAGACCTTGCTGAAGGCTTGGATGCAAAGCAGAAAGCTCCTGTTTCTCTTCCAATGCAGACATTTAGGAGTCATGTTCTAAAGGAACCGATTGGTGTTGTTGGTCTGATCACTCCATGGTGTTTGTAGCTTCTTTTTGTTGATTTATGTGATTTTATTTTTTTGAGTTCATATATATATATATATATATTTGCTGATTGTGTGAATGCATTTGTAAGTTGAAAGATTCTCTTTTTTAAAAAATAAATTAAATTGATTTACTGTAATGATTGAGTCGGAATGCCATATTGATTTTGCTTAATAGATGATTACCTAATAGTTTCTGTTTTGATGCTTAAGTCTGGACATTCTAATGGCTGGCTTCCTGCAGCTTGTTGTGATTCTTTCATGTGCTGAAATCATAAATGATACTAGTTTGCATCTAATTTGCTGTGTCTTAACACCACCTTACAGCCACTGCATGTTGTCTTATTTGACATTTTATATATTGATACTCCTTGTTTTTTGTCATTCCTTGATCTATAGGATTAATATTTATCAGAGATGTAGAAACTGAGTCTGATGTAACAGATCTTCGATGTGAAATCGCATAATGCATCCAATCAAAAGACATTTGGTGGTATTGGTCCTCGGAAAAGTTGATTCTGTTGGACTGCTCAGTTAATTTAATGGCTCCTCTAAGCATGTTGGACATGTCCAGAACTTCTCATAGGAAAAGTGGGAGGTTTAGTTTCTTACCAGGTCAAGTTTGTAGTTGTATTAGTAGAGATCATATAAGTTATCTGCCATATCTATTGACCTTTATCTTTCAAGCTATGCCGATTGTTGTTATTAAAAAGTTAGATAAACTAAGTGAACTATAGCTGAAAACAAACTGTAAAAGAGTGTGTGTTATGCTCTATTTGAGTTGTCGGCTGGCATTTGTGTTCTTATCCTGTTTCACAAGGAATTAGACTTTTGGATCACAAAATACTCAAAGGAATGCACCTGCATGGATACATGCAGTTGGATCGTAAAGTAGCAATTTAGGGTTACGAGAGAAGAGAAAGAAGAAGAGAGAAAAACAGATAAATATTATTATAAAAAAATAATGAGGCTTAATTTTAACTTTACACCACACCACTATTTATATAAGAAACACCAAGATAATTACAAAAAAACCCTAACAAACATAAGTAATTATATAACACTCTCTCTCAAGCTGGAGCATAGATGTCGAACATGCCCAGCTTGGAAAGAAGTTGCTGAAAACTAGAAGCAGTTAACAGTTTGGTAAGAATATCACCCAATTGATTTTCCGATCAAACATAGGGAGTAATAATTTGCTTCGTGATCATTAAGTCTCGAATAAAGTGGCATTCAACATCAATATGCTTAGTGTGCTCATGGAACATAGGATTATTAGTAATAAATATGGCTGCTTGATTATCACAAAATATCTCCATAGAACGAGAAGATGTGATGCCAAAGTCCTGAAGAAGAGAACGAACCCATAACATTTCAGAAACAGTATGAGTCATAGTATGATACTTTGCATCAGCACTGGAACGACCAACAATATTTTGTTTCTTACTACGCCAAGTGACATAATTACCGCCAACAAAAGTACAATAGCCAGAGGTGAACTTCCTATCAAAGCGATTGCCAGCCCAATCAATATCACTAAAGCCAATCATAGACAAATGATCAGATGGATGATATAATAATTCACGACCTGGGGCACGTTTCAAGTAGCGAAGAATATGACAAACATCAAAGTGTAGCTGACGAGGAGCATGCACAAATTGGTTAACAACACCAAAAACATATGTGATATTAGGATGAATTAATCGAAAATCTCATACTTACCTTAGTGAAGCTTGATTTGTGAAATTTACATAATTTTTAGTATCTATTTGGCTTTTGAAAATGCAAAAAAAATTATTTTTTTGTGAATTTTTTCAAGATCTATGCAAAATAAGATTAGTATTTTTAGATCTTGTTTGTTGTAGGTTAGATTCATATATTTAATATTGTATTATTTTATAATTATATTTTAATTTTTTTTAAAAAAATACTTTTCAAATTACTTATTCAAGGCCTATGCAAATTTGCAAACTAAGTTTATAATATTTAGATTTTGGTTAATGTAAATTAGATTCGTATATTTAATAATTAATTACTTTTTTATTTTTCTTAAAAAAATCAAAAACGTTAATTTAAAAAAATCTTAGTTTAATATCTTCTCAGGGTAAGTTTAGAAGATTTTGGTTTTTTAGATTAAATTCATTAATTTAATGTTTAATTACTTTTTATTATTATGATTTATAAATTCAAAAAAATAGTTTTTAAAATATTTGTTCAAAAAATATATAAATAAGCTTGGAATCTTTAGATCTTAGTTGTTTTATGTTATACTTGTATATTTGATAATGTATTATTTTTTGAAAGTATTTTAAAACTACTATAAAAATCAAGACATGTTGAATCATGTATAAAAAGTGCACAAATTCTCCAAAATTATTTTAAACTCTAATAAATATAATTTTGGAATAAAAACACATGTATTGATTAAATTTTATTGAGTTGTGTGAAAAAAAAAATTTCACAGCTCCGGTTACCGTTACCGTTACGCCTCGAAACCGTATCACTGTCAACGTTACTGTTACGACAACCGCTACCGCTATTTAAAATTATAGTCATACGAGAGTAGTCATCAACAAAGATAACAAAATAAAATATCAATTAGTACTTGGCGTTCGGGAAGGATCTCAAATGTCCGTATGAATAACATCAAAGAACTCTGAATGACGATGATGACTATGACTAGGAAAGGAACTACGGTGATGCTTACCTAACTGATACGCTTCACACTCAAAAACTGAACACATGAGGTAAGTTAGGAATAACCAACTTAAGTTTATCCATAGAAGGATGGCCTAAGTGAAAATGCCACTAAAGAGATAAAGTTATAGCACTCAAAGCTGATGGAGTATGAGAAGGATAACCAGAATCAACGTCAAGATAATAGAGTTCGTTCTTCTCATGCCTCGAAGCAATCACCTTCTTGATTTTGAGGTTGTAAAAATCACAAGTAGGATAAAAAGTTACGAAACAATGCAGAGATTTAGTGAGTTGACTAACCGAAAGTAAGTTAAGGAAAAATAAGGGATATAAAGACTAGAAAGTAAGGCAAAAGGAAAGGGATGAAGAACACCTTGACTGTGAACATGTTGAGATGATCCATAAGCTAAAACTATATGATGCTTAATATGAGTAAAGTTCAGAGAAAAGAGATGAATTACTAGATATATGAGAAGTAGCGCCTTAACTGATAAACCAAGATGGAAAGGTAAGAGCTGTACATGCAATATTATCTGAATTAGCTAAAGTAGTAGTATAAGAGGGAGACAGAATATCACACAATGTCTGATCAATCTCGCTAAGCTGAAGATGGAGAGCATTATGAAAATCAGAAGAAGTCTTTGTTTCAGCCATATTAAATCAAGGCAGCGAAAAGAGGCCAAATCCAAACACCACCAAACAAGACCAAGTCACGAAACTAGATCTGATTAGAATACCTCAACCGAGCAAAATCAAACTACGGAAGGAAGAAGCACAAGAAGTGACTGTCGAAAACTAGTAGAAAACCAAATCGAACCACACAAGAGCCAAAACAAAACAAAAAAACAAAAAAGCAACTAGAACACATTAGCCGTAAGAAAGAAGAGCTGAAACCCTAAAAATCGACCAAACCAAGCACAATCTCAACAGGAAATAGCGAACCACCTCGAGTCATAAGGAAGAAGAGCCAAGGTAAGTCGCTAAGCGCTGAAAAACATATCTGAGGTGAAAAAGCAGTTCGGCAACCAAACCCTAGGCGCCGAATCTGTTAAAGCTTGAATCTTCTCCAATGGTATTTAAAGCAACAAATCGATGCCCAAGAAGGCCCAAGGGTGGTTGCCAGGCACAAAAAACCAGATCTGAGGTGAAAAGAAATCAGTTCGACGACCAAACCCTAGGCGTCGAACCTATTGAAGATCTAATCTTCTCCGATGGTGTTCAAATCAACAAATCGATGCTCAAGAAGACTTGTAGAGGTGATTTCAGTACCTATGGAATAGATCTCAATAAGCAAAAACCGGATATGAGGCTCCAACAAAGAGATTGCGATCTAGGGTTCCAAAAATTCAAAAATCATTCAAAAAATAAAAAAAACCATCAGATGGCTTGAAATAATTCCACGAAAATCACCATAAATCTCATAGAGTCCCAACAAGTCGATCGAAGCAAACGGCAGATGATGACATCATCGTACTGTGGCTGATGTCATCCCTTCTCGTTTGCCCTGAATCAAGTCTTAAATATTCTCGGCGTGTTTTAGAGTTGGATCGGAATAGTCTGATGCCAAGTTGAATAGTAAAAGTAGCAATTTAGGGTTAAAGGAGAAGAGAAAGAAGAAGAGAGAAAGACATAGAAGTATTATTAGAGCCTATTTGGGATAGCTTTTAAGCTTGACTTTTAAGATGTTTACTTTTTTTGAAAAAAAGAGGAGTAAAAAAAAGTGAGAGTGCTTGGGATAATTTGAAAAAGTAGATGTTAACAGAAAAAAAGAAGAAAAAAGATTTGGCTTTTTTTGAGTTGCCTTGTAAGCCGTGCTAAATTAGTATCCCAAACAAACCAGCTTAAAAGCTGGACTTTTTAGAAAAAGCTAGCTTTTTTATTGATTCCAAATAGGGCCTTAGGAGAAAATAATAAGGCTTAATTTTAACTTCTATAGCACACCGGTATTTATATCAGAGGCACCAAGATAATTATAAAACGATCCTAACAAACATAAGTAATTATCTAACACTTGCAAAATGGAGTTTGCACGTTTGTGGGCTTCTATTTAACATGCAAGTAACTACTTAGGCATGAATTGGTGTTACGAACAGCTTTAATTTATGTTTCATTCTATGTTGGCAAGTATCTACATTATGTTTCTCAAGTATTGCTATTTCTTGGATGATGGGTGATGCTTGTTGATATGCCTGTCTTCATGGATTGATGTGATGATTGACAAAATGATGATTCTGTGTTGATTGTTTTATGATTACCGTAAATAAGGATTTCGACGCCTAATTCTCTAATTAACTGGTTGCCATGGTTATGGAAGGAATTACCCTCTATTGATGGCTGCATGGAAAGTGGCTCCTGCCCTAGCTGCTGGGTGTGCTGCAATCCTTAAGCCGTCTGAGTTGGCATCAGTGTATGCTCTTCATTGTTTATATTTTCCATTTTTTATTGTAGCCACATGCTTATCAGATATATATTCAATTCAGAACCTGTTTAGAGTTGGCTGAAGTGTGTAAAGAGGCTGGACTTCCTCCTGGTGTCGTCAATATTCTGACTGGATTGGGCCCAGAAGCTGGTGCTCCTTTGGCATCTCATCCTCATGTTGACAAGGTTTGGTAGGGATATTAATAGGCAACTAAATACATGTTCCCTCCGCCCAAAGAGTATATTCCTTGAATACACAACGTTTAAGGGGACACTTTCAATGCATTGACAACTAACATTGTCAACCTGCTTTTCCAAGAGACCCTCCAGCAGGGACTTGACAGCTCAACGTCTTGTAAATCTTGTTCATGCTCGAGGAGGGTTGAGGGGGGAAATGAAAGCATCCAAGCTTTGACTTTTCATGGGACAGTCAAGAAAATAACATAATCTTTTTGGGGCAGAGGGGATGTAGATAAGCTGTGATATATGCATTATTTTGGTATGAATCCTATTGTGTTCTAATCATTAAGTTATTGGTTACAAATAGATTGCATTTACTGGAAGTACAGCCACCGGGAGCAAGATCATGAGTTCTGCAGCTCAAATTGTCAAGGTACAGTATAATAACATCATCCAGTTATCATGTTCATCATCAACTGACAAGTTTGTTTTCATCCTGTCACACTACTTTATACCATTTTTACTTGGCAGCCAGTCACGCTTGAACTTGGTGGAAAAAGTCCCATTCTTGTGTTTGAGGATGTTGACCTCGACAAGGGTTAGTGCCTGCCACATTTTGAGCATTAATTTGATCCCTATGTTGTTTACATTTTAAATGGATGATTGACTTATTTAGTAATGAATATTGTCCTTGTATGATGAAAAACATTGAATACAAAATTTACTAGTCTTTGAAACCTGCCAAATAGGAAAACAAGTAGATGTCATTGTGCTGCATATATGAGTACTTACAGTGCTGCTTTCTGTCATTCAAACAGCTGCTGAGTGGACTATGTTTGGCTGCTTTTGGACAAATGGTCAGATCTGCAGTGCTACCTCACGCCTTCTGGTTCAAGTAAGTACAAATACAGCCACCACTCTTTTATGGGGGGTACCCAGGGGTGTGAATGCTGAGCTTGAATCCGCTTTTGCTTGAGTCTATTGTTTTTATTGTGGATGAGTGACAACTGCTAATAACTTTCTTGGGATTTTGCATGGATATGGCTTGTATTCAAAATAATTATGATAGTCGTTTGTGGGAAGAAAAATGCTTTAATGCAATATCATTGGTAGATTGCCCCCACTGACTTAGAGGCTGATTGGTAGATTGCTTCTTCCCTTTAGTACCATTAGAGAATCTTCTTAGATGATGCAATTTAAGGAAGGAAAACCCTATAATGCCTTGTGACATAGACTAGCCGTTTAATGGAAGATAGTACCCTTAATGATATCGTCCTCACTAGCTCCAAAAAAAACGCAATTTAATAGTTTTTAGGAAATTCTTACGTCCACATATAAAACTACTGCCCAAGTCCATTGAATTATGATAAATAATTTGTTCATATCATATTATTTTAGTAGAAGGCTTACAGTTTAAGGTACAATGTGTCATTCTCTCTCTTTTAAGGGTAGCCTAGTGCGCTAAGGCCTGCCATTTCATTCGTTCCTTTTCTAACATTAATCCTAACAAGAAAAGAGTTTGATAAAAGAAGACATGATTGATCCCACATGTATATGTTGTTGGAGTATTTATTTTTTGTCTCAAGGGTATTATTGTAATTGGGTCTTAATGTGATTTAATATAAATAGATGTCGTATCTCTTATCACATCAATGTAACCATTTGTCACTCATTTTCTCTCCAATGCCCACCATATGATATCTCTAGGTTGCATTGATGTGATAAGAGACATATATGATGGAACCGCCACTACAATTAGATCACCTGCAGGAGAAACAAGTGAATTCCTGGTTATAGTAGGATTACACCATGGCTTTGAGTCCTTATCTCTTTACCTTAGTTATGGATGAATTGACTAAACATATGCAGGATGGGGTCACATGGTGTATGTTGTTTGCTGATGATATTGTCTTAGTGGACGAGACTAGAAGTGGGTCAACGCTGAGCTATGTGGAGGGAAGTTTTGGAATCAAAAGGATTTCGAGTAAGTAGGAACAAAACTGAATATATAAAATATTATCTTCGCAATAATAAGAGTATTAATGGTGAAAAAGTAAATATTCAAAACCAAGAGATACCTAAGATTGGATATTTTCGTTATCTAGGCTTGATTATTAACAAAGATAAAGAGGCTGCAGATGATGTAACCCATAGAATCAAAGTTAGTTGGCTCAAGTGGAGAAGTGCTTCTAGATTTTTATGTGATTGACGGATACCTACAAGATTAAAAGAAAAATTTTATAGGATATCTATTGGACCAATGATTTTATATGGACATAATGTTGGTATGCTAAATAAGAAAGATCACATAAATAAGATGAGTGTTGCGGAAATGAGAATGTTAAGGTAGATGTGTGGTAAGATTGGAAAAGATAAAATTTGGAATGAAAAGATTCATAAAATGGTAGGGGTTGCACCAATTGAGGATAAGTTGAGAGAAAATAGACTAAAGGTGATTTGGACACATACAATGTAGGTCACTTGATACAATAGTAAAAAAAAGCGACAAAATCATGAGTAATGAGAACACTAGAGGAGGGGTAGACCTAAATTGACATGGGATGTGGTATTAAGAAAAGATATGAATCTATTAAAACTAATTGAAGATATAACTCTTAACAGAGTAGAATGGCGTAAAATAATTTATATAGCCGACCTCAATTGATTGGAATAAGGGTTTAGTTTGGTTTGGTTTGGTTTAGATGTGAGGTGAAGGGGTTGATTGTGTTCCCTAAAAACCTTTTTTTGGTAAGTGTTTAGTTTGTACCAAAAAAAGGAAAGATATACAAATAATGTTCGGTACACACCCCCAAGGAGAAAATAACGCAATGGTTGAGCAAATTATCACTAACAAAGAAAACACCTTTAAAAGCCTTGCCTAAAGAAGAACTCTCAGAGTTATGTCTTTCGGGTTAAAAAATGTAGGCGTGACATATCAACGGGCTATGACTGCCATCTTTCATGATATGTTCCACAAGGAGGTCGAATTCTATATTGATGATCTCGTGCTCAATTCTCGGGAGGATGACACTCATCTAAAAGAACTCCAACGAGTCTTTGAGCGGTGTAGGTGTTATCGTCTCCAGATGAACCCGTTGAAATGCGTATTTGGTATCACTGTTGTCAAGTTTCTTGGATGCATAATCCATCGACATGGTATCGATCCAGACTCTGCCAAAATCTCAAACATCAGAGATGTGCCCTCCGATCGACTCCGACCAACTAAGGACCTTCTTCGGAAGAACATCATACCTAAGAAGGTTTATTTCGCCCATGGCAGAAATCTCCCAACCAATTAACATTCTCCTAAAAGAAAGGAGCGGAGTTTGATTGGACAAAAGAGCACTAGGAAGCATTTGAGACAATCAAATTCGCTCTGACCTCCCCACTAACAATGACTCCCCCTCAACAAGGCAAACTCCTCTTGTACATCACATCCACACCACGTTCCATCGAGGCCCTACTAGCTCAAGATGTAGATGGGACCAGTGTACTATCTGAGCCGAGTTATCCAGGGAGCAGAGGCACGATACTCTCCTATCGCGAGGCAGTGCTTGGCCTTAATCTTTGTTGCACAAAAGCTCAGACATTATCTCCTTTCATATACCCTCCACCTCATCACAAAATGTGATCCCATTTACTTCCTCCTTGCGCGTCCGGCATTGGCTGGACGACTTGCCCGCTGGTTACTTTTCTTGGCAGAGTATGACATAATTTGCAAAGCCCCTAAGGCCGTCAAGAGCCCAACCTTGGCAAACCTTTTTACTCAGTTCCCAAGCGGGGAATGCGAACCACCATCAGAGGAGCTCCCAAGAGATAACTTCCATGCAGTAGCCGTCATCATAAATGGGCAATGGAGTTTGAGCTTCGATGGCTCTTCTACCTCTAAAGCAGGCAGAGTAGGCATCGTCTGGACCGCTCCCACTGGGGCCACGATCAACCAATCATACAAGTTGGCATTCCACTGCTCCAACAATGAAGCCTATTACGAAGCAATAGTTCTCGGCCTCATGGCGGCCCTAAACTCAGAAATTACCCTCTTATGCATCAAAGGCGACTCAAAGCTCGTAGTGAGGCAAACTACCGGGGAGTATGCCATAAGAAAACCTCCACTAGCCTCTTACAGAACCATCGTATAACGACTGATAGGTAGATTGGAGATGGTCTGAATCGAGCACATGCCTAAATCGGAAAACCGCTACCCAGACTCTCTAGTGAGATTAGCCTCCAAGGTTGATGTTTCAGACGAAGTGACTAGGATTGAAGTGCTCAAATAGTTCCTCCTCTGCCCAGTCACTGAAATTTCCCCTGAAAAAGAGATTAGAATTAGAGAACACCCATTGCGAGCAAGCATTAAAGCCCATCTAGAGCACTCCCAACGATGAGTTTGAAGCATTTCACAATTTATCAGGGAGTTATCTATTTTAGAGGATCTTGTGGCCTCCTAACTTATTGTAAAAGAGAAAAAGAGGCCAAACGATTCTTCATCTACAACGACAAACTCTTTAAGAAAGGCTTTGATGGTCAACCACTAAGATGCTTGGTAGGAACCAAAATTCAACGAGCATTGGAGGAATCTCATTAAGCTGAACACCAGGGGGAACAAAGCTATATCAACACCTGTTGGCTACTATTGGCCTACTATGGAGGCTGATGCCCGAAGCTAGGCTAAAAGGTGTAAAACATGTCAAGCTCATGGCAACCTCATCCATTCTCCCTCCGTTGATCTCAGGACTATGGGACGCCATGGCCCTTCGATGGATCTAATTGGTCCCATTAATTCCCCTTCCAAAGGCAACATATGGATAGTGACTGCTACAGAGCTTTACATGAAGCAGTTAGAGACCGTTCCCATGAGAATGGCCACTAGCGTGGCCATTTCTAACTTTATATGAAAAAATATCATATATAGGTTCGACATTCTGAAGCTTATCTTGTCGGACAAGGGCATCTCTTTCGTTGACTGAAAGGTGGCTCAGTTACTGGCCTCTTATGACATTACTCACCACAAGTCAACTCCATACTACCAACGGGGCAATGGACAAGTGGAAGCCACCAACTAAGCATTGCTCAGGATTCTCAGTTGAACTCTGGAAGACTACCAAGCTATCTTGGCCCACACTTTGCTAATGGCACTCTAGGCCTTTCGGACTTTAAAAAGAGGACCCACGCAAATGATACATTCTCCCTAGTATACATCACAAAACAGTCCTCTCAGTGGAGATCACCATTCTGTAAGGGCGAATGGCTCTTAGAAGGGGCGTCCTCCATGAAGCCCGCCCACGAGAACTGGAAGCTTTGGAAGAGAAGAGGGACTGCGCTCAAACTAACCTGCAAGTCTATCAAAGAAGAATTGCCTTAGCCGACGACACCATGGTTTGACCTCGAACCATCCAGGAAGGCGACCTAGTAATGAAGGCAAGGGCTCACGTAATGAGAGGAGTCTCCGTTTCCAAGTTCGCCCCAAAATGGGAAGGGCCCTCCGTCGTCAAAGAAGCCAACATCAACGGGTCAAATAGCCAAACCAGAGTTTGATGTCACACCCATTAATGTCAAATGGCTCAAAGCCTATTATCCTGAAAGTTGGTTCAAAATTGGTAAACACATTTCTTTTTTTCTTTAATATTAGTTTTCAATTTATCCAAACCAATCACCCACAACTATATATATATATATATAAGAAGAAGCAACAACCAAGACAAGAAACAATTCCCCGCATCACTATAAAACAAAATGTATATATACATGATCCAAACAAGAAAAGGTACCAGGCACACAATCAGCTGGTTTCACTACATCAAGGGTGAGCTTGAGGATCAAGGGCAGCTAACTCACAAGAAACGACTGCTAACTCATCATCCACAACATTGTCCACTGATGTAACCTCCTAGATTTCATGGCACAATGTTTGGAGTTCATGGTGCAATTTCTCCTTCCTCGCTGCCACTTCTTCTCGCTTCCTAGTTAACTCCTTAGCAACACTCTAGTGGGCTTGACCTGTGAAGTTAGTGACGTAAACGTTTCTTGGAGCCACTCTACTTGGAGAGGCAATGATCTGAAGTTAGTGACATAAACGAGGGCCATATCTAGCTTATCTTCGCTAATCTCGCACAGAGGTCAACTTAACCGCTATAGGAGTGCCCCCAACATCTAAATAACAAGGCGTCTGAACAAGGGAGCACGAACTAACGGAAGGAAAGTACTTGGTTGATGCCGGAGAACATGTGCCAAATGATAAAGAAGCTGCAAGTCCACCCCGACAAATAAAATTGATGGCACCAAACTCACTTCATCATCTCTACGCCTCAGCTCCACTCCTATCGGAATGGTGAGTCACCATAAACTCACTGTCAATCGATATCGGGTGGCATCTCTTAGAACCGACTCCTCCCACTGCGTGGCTCTCTCCTAAAGTGGCTGACTCAGGCTGCTCTCCTAATGTGGCTAACCCCGGATGAACTGTTGCCTCGGCCTCAATCACTGTCAGTGGCCCCGCTACATTGGCCCATGCTCTATTGCCACCACTACTGGTGGCTCCACTACATCTGCCCTAGGCTCAGGTGACCCCACTACATCTCCCCCAGGCTTAAGTGGCTCCACTACATCTGCCCCATGCCTGACTGCCTCTACATGAACAACTCGAGGCTCTACCATCTGCACAATGCCTGCAGGATCGGATGCCTCCCTAATCGTTGCCCTCTCCACCTCAAAACCTGAAATCTGTCTTGTAAAACCCAAAATTTGTCCTATGGTTGTTGCCACTGCTAGGGTCTCACACCGCCTGAAAGACTCTCCCATCTCGTCATCGTTGCTGCTCAACTGCCTCAACCGAACTCACGCGACCAACATCCTTCTCAGAATGATCGCACAACATCCCCGTCTGGACAGCTAGCTTGGCCACATCGACATCATCTACAACATCTCTTACGGACTCTAGCGAATCCAGAGGGATGACCAAACCGGCTTCTCCGGCTGTCCTTCCTTCAGGACAGGGCTCTACATTAAGTATTTCTCTACTTTCCCTTTGAACATGAACAAAACGCACAATAACACAAATAGTCATAGTTGATTCACCCGGAGCAGACATATAAGTAGCACGAAAAAAAACCTATAGCAACATCAATACCTTCGGCAGCTTTGTTAATGACTCCGCTATGAGAGCGTGTTTCTTACTAGAAACCTCTAACCTTAGACCATTAGAATCATCCCCTAGATCTATAGCCCAGACTCCATCGCCCGTGACCTCTTTCCTCGTACACAGTGACCGGACTCCATGGGAAGACATGGGCTTATCTCTAATCGTCAGAAACCGCAAATAAGTGTCCATTGTGCTGCCACATCTCGTGCACTCACACTATGCCACTAGGCACATTACAATATGCCTTCATGGCCTCCAAGTTCTTCTGCCAATATCTCTCCAACGTGGAGTGCATGCCCCCACTTGGTCACACTCCCGGTTATTTGCATAGGTCCTTGCCCCTTCACCTCCTCCATGAAGCTAGAATAGATAAAACGCTTGTTTGCCTCGGGAGCCCTCAACTGAGCAGTATAACCCAGCGGGGCTCCCTAATTCAACCCAAACTAGCGCGCCACTATGGGGATTGTATACAACCGAACCATAATCCTCGTCTAGAAAATATGGCAAGGATTCGGGGGTAACACAAAGCATGAGGAAGGAAGCAGTGTCTGACATCATTTGGCCCTTAATCACCAAGATTCCACACTCTAAGCAACGAATCGGCAGGTTAGCTATCATTGCCAGCGGAATGATATAAGGTTTAGGCACAAATTTCGTCACCTCATCTCTAGCCACCGCCTATGAACACCGAGCAGCCATTTTGAACCACCCGGTAAAATAACTATCACCCCTCCGCCCGCGTCGACTGTCATCCTCACCTCATAGAAGATGTGGTACGGGGGCCACACTGGGGTATCTCTCGAAGAAAAACATTTGTAAGGAGTTGTGGACATAGATGACCATGTCATACCTCCTCATAGAATGCTGGGTAGCCATCTTCAACAAGTCTCTTGTACAAAGTGCTGAGGAACAGTGGAGCCAGAGCCATGGCCTGCCCGCTCGCTCAAGAAAAGGCCGCTATGTCAAAATGTCCAGCAGCAATACCATCTTGTGGCAGCCCAGGAAAAATATACCAAGTCAACCAAAATGCCAGGAAAGCTGCCATATGTTGCAGCTTCTCTAGCCCTTCCTCGCCAATGTCGTGCGAGGATTAATAGGTACTGCACCACTCAAATCACAATATCGGACTCACTTGGCAAATATATTCTTCGTACTATCTTAGGGCACCGCACCTCTGTATACCTCTTTTTCATAAGCACTAAGACTTCTCCCAGCCAAATCCATAGAAACCTTGA
>JAULJZ010211596.1:0-18620 GCA_032270985.1 Heliamphora pulchella | reverse complement strand
ATCTATTGAGCTCTACATTGGTTGAAAGCTTGATTTGTAAACTTGGTTCAACTTTATGAATTGGTGAGAGACTTTTACTATATTTGGGTAATGAGACTAAATTAGGCACTTTGAAAGTTATTAAAACTATATAACTAGTTGATTAGGGATTTGTGTAAAGTAACGCGATAGTTCTATTGACAACTTAAACTTGTAATTGTATAGCACATAGGTTGAAGATTGGAATTTGCAAAATTTTAAATATGATGAAGTGAAGATAAATGAATGATGAATCATTGCCATATTAATGCGAACAACTGAAAGGGGTGACTAAAATGGAATAAATTGGAGATAATTAATGGAGGAAACCATATTAGGCTTACATTTAGGACTTTCATGGTAAAATGGAGATAAATGAACCTATGAAAACGTGTTTGTAACTCATGGTATTGACTTGAAATGTGATATAATGTAACGGATAAAGAATGTGGATTGCAAATAAATAATTATGAAATTGTGATTGGGAGAGGAACCTGTGAATGGTTGGACTCCCTGTGATTGATGAAAAATGATATGAATATGAGGTTAATGTGGGGAGATGAACTCCCGATTCATTAATGAATATTGATATGATTGATTGAATATCGAACCGAGGATGGTTGATGTGATTAAGTTGGGCTTGCACAACTCCCTGGTGAAAAATCGAAAACTTGCTCAAGATGGGGACCACATGCCCACGGGTTAGCCCTCGAAATGTGGTGGTTGTGTCGTGGTGAGTTATAGAGCGACCCATTCCACAATAGCTTCGCGTAGCCTATTGGGGCGAATGGGGCGATGTTTCTATAAGGTGCACCCGACGTCGGTTCAATATGGGATTAATGGAATGAAACATAAATGTGAATAATAGATGGATGAATTGGAAAGAGAAATAACAAAAGACGAATATAACTAATGAAAAAGAAACAAAAAGAATAGAAACAAAAATCTAATAGATAAATCAAGACGCTGAAGCAAGTTTAATGATACTATAACGTTGGAATAATTAACAAATGAACTAAGTGGATGAGTTAAGTAAATTTGAAGCCAAGAAATCTAAATGAATTTATATTATCTTTGAAGTTTATATAAACTGGATGTATATGTGAATTAAGAAATAGATAAAACGAACAAATAAAAGTGATTGCATAATACCTTGCTCATCCACACCTCACAAGTCATGCATTACACTTATTTTAGTCTTTATCCTACGGGTTTCGGTTCAGGTATGTTGTTTAACATTTTTTTCAGATTTGAATGATCAAGGGAAGAATTAAAGTATGTCGTGATGTGAAGAAGAGAGATGAAGAATTTTTTTATTTGGCAACGACATTTGTATATTAATAGAGTGCATAATAAAAAGTTGATTTTTATATTTGAGCTATAAACCATTTTTGTTAAGTGATGTATTCTAAGGGTTTAAATTTTAGTAAGTATTTTTGTTACATGAAAGGATTAGAATGGATGTTTACTTAGTTCTAGGAAGTCTTAGTTAAAAACACGGAGGTATTCATATTGAATAGTTTTAATTGTGATTGAGACTTGAGATCCAGGCGGTGCCTGACTATATATTGTGATTTGAGTTTGACAAATTTACAAGAAATTTGGGATAATCCGAAAAACAGAGAAGACTCTGTCGAAATTTTTAAGAATTAAACCTAGACATTTTGAGATAGAGTTTGAGAAACGATAATTTTTAAAACAATTTGGACTCAGTATGTTTTCTTTAAAGGGGGTTCCAAGCACGAGGTAAACTACATGAAAGGGTTTTCTCATCAATCGGCATAGATTATTAGGTTGTTAAGCGTGTTCACGTGACTCGGAATCGGGGGCGTGATAGGCACGGCCGGGTCGGATCCAAATTACACCCCTGAATTTGACTAATTGATCAAAGATAATTATTGTCTAACATTTATTTGTATTTTTTGTGTTCAGATTCATAGTGTTCATTTGACAACTTGACTTTAAGTTAATTTGTTAGCTTTAAGCTATTTTAAGTTAAAAAGTCAAAATTTTCGTTTGGTTGAAAAATTAGTAATTTTTCAGACACCAAAAAAGCCAAAAAAAAAATTAGATGTAAAATTTCAAATCTACCCTTCTACGTAAGAAAAAGCCAAAACAAAAATAAAAAAGCCTAAGTGTTCGTTTGGCAATCTGACTTTAAGCCGAATTTTTAGTTTAAAGCCACTTTAAGGTAAAAAGTTAAAAGTTTGTTTGGTTGAAAAAAATAGTGGCTTTTAAGCCACCGAAAAAACTAAATAAGCTGGATGTGAAATTTCAAGATTGTCCTTCAACCTAAATGAGGTTTTGCAAAACAAAAAAGTCAAAAAATTAAAAAGTTAAAGGATAAAATTAAAAATTATTATAAAAAAAATCAAAAAGCCAATATGGTAAAAGCTAGGGGTTAAAAAATGAGATTTTTTGACTTTTTGAACTTTAAGCCAAAAAGCCAAAATGAGATTTTAAGATAAATCTTATGTATTTTTCTTTTTCAAATATATTTTTGGGTAATTATTTGAAAACTTAAAAATAAATAAATAAATAAGTAAATAAATAATTATTTAAAAAATTTTAAATATTTTAGGAATAACTAAAGTGAATAAAACATTTAACTAAGTTAAGCACAGTTCTAAGAATAGTATCTTACACTTACGTGTGAATTTGATTTTTACAAGGTACCGAGATATTGTCACCAGAGAATTAAGAAGTTAGGATTGGGAATGAGGAGATAGTTTTGTCATGCGCCTAAATCGAGGTGAGAGTGCTTAATATTATTTCGAATCAAAATGCATAAATTTTTCTTTAAACTTGCTTTATATACATGATTTGAAGTATGTGAAATGGTGATAGCATGATTTCTATATGCAAATATTATGAGATTTTCAATCATGCTATTGGTATCTTTTTAAAAGCATGTGTATATGAATGAAAAGTTTTGATAATGCTATGATATATTGTTCCAAAGTGCCAAGTTAGAAGGATTTTTGGCTCTTTATATCCCGTTATGAAGGAGGTTACCCAGCTATGGGTTTTGTTTGTTTTTGTAGGGAAAGTTTCCCGCTGAACGGGGGTTATGTTGCCTTAAAGGCTTTTTGGGCTAAATCCCAGGTTATAGTACATACTACTCGTGCTTAGTGGAGAATGGCCCTTATTTCATCACGTTGCTATCCGTGCATTGAGATTTGAAGTTACTATATCGTCAGAACTCCCGGTCGTGCGGTTGACAACTACTTAGACATTATTGGGTATAAATTGTGTATGAGACACGTTATTTTGAATTGTGGTAGTTATGCTAGGAACTTTACTTTTGAGTATAAGACAGTGAGTTCCATGATTTGTGGTTGTTGAGCCTAAAGTGATTCTTTTACAAAGTTTGAGAAAGTTCTTCATATGTTATGAAGTTTTGTGACAAGAAAATGCCATAATTTACATCTCTTGTGAAATGCATGATGTTTGCAAATGAAAGGATTATCTTCTATCTTGTTTATTGTAATACTAAATGCATCTCCTGTAACTTTTATAGTTGCAAATAGCATGAATGGTTAGAGTTGGTCCACCACAATTGTTAGGTCTATAGACCCGGGATCGCAGTTAAGTAGTCATTTTTGTTTTAATCTTTTAGAAAACATGACCCAGAATATAAAGTTTTTACTGGTTTGTATGTATAAGATAACGTATCTATAACATGTACGTTTGTTTTTATTTATATACATAAATAATTCCAGTTTGACTCATTAAAAATACTCTTTTCACCGTTGTAAGTCACATCAATTTTTGGTCCCTAGAAAGGGGTGTGACACTTTGCATGAACACCTTATGAGATGTCAGGGATTGACCTCGAAGTAATCAATCATCAATTGAATGTAGATCCTTCTAAGAAGCTAGTGATGCAAAAGCAGTTGCACATCATGCGGCGACTGTTACTGAAGAAGTACAATGATTGAAGGAAGCTGAGGCCATTAACCTAATCAAAGTCTGCTCAAAAGATTGTTTCCCTTGCCCCGAATAGATCAACTTGTTGATTCTACAACATAGCATAAGAGAATGAGATTCCTTGATGCATGCAGGGGATACCACCAGATAGCAATGTACCCCCATGACATGGAGAAAATAGCCTTCATCACTCCCATGGGATATATTGTTATCGGGTGATGTCTTTTGGTTTGAAGAATACATGAACAACCTACCAAAGGCTGGCCACTGTGGCGTTGGAATTTTGGAGTTTTGAAAAATGTTCAAAAATAAAGAATTTTAAAAATATTTTTAAAAAAATATTTTAACACCTTGAAAATCAAATTTTAAAAGTTCTTTTTTGTTAAAAATAGAGATGTCACTTAGTTTTTGAAAAAAATTAAGAAAAATAAAAATGGTTACTGATCTTAAAAGCGTTTAACCAAAGAAAAATGGTTCAGGGGCTAAGGTACGAATCGGGAAAAATGTTAGGCACCCCGTTCGCTCAACCGTAAGGTTGGCCTCTACTAATCATCATTGGTTCTTTAATAGGATTTTCTAAATACATGCAAATAAAAAAAATAAAGGTAAAGAGAGAACATTTAAAATCAAATATGAAAAATACATAACATATGTACATAACACTCCAAATCAAAACAAGTAAATGAAAAAAATCCTAAATCATATAGCATGCAATTTTTAACTAAAAGATACATGGAACACTCCCACATGAAATTTTATCAAAATAATCTAAACTAGCATGATTCAAATGAAAGAGTAAAAATAAACTAGAGATGCTAAAATTACCTAAACATGATTTGCTATAAAATGACCTAAACTACTCTAAACATGTATTTAAAGAAAATAACCAAAACATGCATATCACAAACATTCATTTAGAAAGAAAAATATGAACATGATAAGTACTAAAAATGAAATATGCACAAGAATTCTATAATTTAAAAAAAAAGTCTACTAACAAAGGAAACAAAACTAAAGGTGTTTAACAAAAAAGAGTTTAAGAAGAAAAAGAAAATGAAGAAAAAGTTTGTAAAAGAAAAAGTTGCCAAATGAAAAGGTTAAAAAATACTACTAAAAGAGAATCTAACTATTTACAATTTATGAAAATAAAAGAAAATGAGAAGAAAGCAAAAGAAATTAAAAGAATGATATGGTTTTTACTATTTATAAAGAAAATTATAATGCCATTTAGAGGTGACAATTAATTTAAAATCTTTTTTGTAGTTTTTGGGTTTAACAAAATAAAAAAAAATTGTCATGAAGAAAAATAGGACTATATATATAAAGAGAAAGAGAAAGTGGAGCTTTATAAGAAAAATAAACACTACTATTAAAAGAAAAATAAAATAGAAAATAAATGCTTAGAAATGAGTATTAAGCTAATATTGAGAAAAGAAAGTAAAATAAAATGTTAGCATTAAATGAAAAGGAAAGAAAATAGGACATTAAAATAAAACTACATTACAAGAAAAATAAAAGAAAAGACATATTAATATGAAATTGAATATTGAAAAGAATGCTAAATGGAACTAAGAGAATAAAATGCTTAGAAAAAGGGATTACACTAATATTGAAAGAAAAGGAAAATGAAAGATAGGAAAGAGATATTAAGTTAGAAGAAAATAAAAATGGAATATTAAATTAACGTTACAAGAAAATAAAAAGAAAATAAAATAGAGTGCGTAGTAAAATAAAATTAGACTAACTAAAAGAAAAGAAAAGAAAGAAAAAGAAAAAAAATAAAATACTAAAATTTAAATGGATGTAATATTGACAATTACAACCATTTTTATGTAAATGCTTGAATCATAACAATAACGACATTATTATTCGTATTGTTAAATCATGTTAGCACTAATTTGATGAATATATTAAAAAAAAGATAATGTGCTTAGTATGGGTGTGCGAACTAAGCAATTAATTAAAAGATTAAACTAAATGAAAGAAATTAAATAAGAAACAAGGTTAACTATACAAATGAAGGAAATGCATGAATTGAATTTCGAATTTAGCTCGATCACTCCAAAAGAGAGGGATGAAGTTAGAAGGATCGGGGATCCAAACAAAATACCTAGATTGCTTAAGAATTCTCAAGTTGGGGGAATGTTCTTCGATGGGCCAATTCTCTAGTGGTGATCCAAGTAAGGTTTCAATGTAGGCATCAGAGATTCGAATCTCGGTATTTCGGCAGGACTTCAGCATCGGGACTCAGAATTGCTCAGCGGCTCGGCAGAGCTTCTCTCTCAAAACCCCTCACTAAAATTCTGTCTGTGAAAACGTATCAGAGGTCCGGTATTTATAAAGTTTATCAACTAATGAGATGCTACCATGTTTTAGGACACGTCGGGCCATTTGGAGTTGGCGGTCGCCAGGTTGGACATGGCAGTTGCCATGTTTAAAGAAGGTTCTAAAGGGTTCTATTGGCGGTTGCCACAGTGCAAGTTGGCGGTCACCATGTTGAAGGAGGCGGTCGCCACTTTTGGCTAGAGTTTCCAAGAGGTTTTATTGACGGTCGCCACACTAAACATGGCAGTCGTCACTTTGGAAAAGACTTGCACAACAAGTTATCGATGGTTCAACAAAATTTCATTGGTTTGAAGGTTCTAGGTTCAAATACCGAGCTTGGATCATTTTTTGATGATCGAACTGAAGCACCATTCCACCTGTTTTCATCATTAAATTCACCTAAAATTGGGCGGGGTCAAATTGGGATCTCTACAGTTGCCCCTCTTTGATATAACTTGTATAGCAATACATGAAGCAAGTTATATCAAAGACCCTGAGACAACAACTATTTGACTGAGCCATCAACCTTAGGCCACAAACACACAAGCATGCATATAATGTTGGTCGTACTGAAATTTTAATCGAGCTGCCTACGTACCCCTTTGCTATGGATCGGATCAAAACGTAGTTCCTGGGACAAAATGCAGGGATGCAAGATAAGAAATATGAAACATGATGCAGATGCTAACATGACGTAGATGCTGGTATGATCAAGATCGAAGACCGAGTTAAGATCTAACAATTTGGCTGGGGACAAAATAATAAAAAGGATCAAGTTAAGATTTAAGAAATTACCTTAACCGGGAAAGCAACGAGGACTGATGGGTTGAGTTAAGATCCAACAATTCGGAACGATAGCGGGGTAAAAATAGTCAAAAGCTAAGTTACAGCTTAAAACTATTCATACCAGGAAGAATAAACATGAATTAATAGGTCGAGTTAAGACCTAAAAATTCGAAAGAGGGATAAAAAAATTTAAAAGCCAAGTTACTGCTTGAAATTAGATTTATTGGGAGGATAGACCGCGAATTAATAGGTCGAGTTAAGATCCAAAAATTCGAAACGGGACAGGGGATAAAAATAATTAAAAGCTAAGTTACGGCTTAAAATTAGATTTATCGGAAGGAAAACCACGCATTAATAAGTTAAGTTAAGACCTAAAAATTCAGGACGAGGCGCGAGATACTACGCACAAGAATTTTCTTGAAATATTTTTGGAGAACACGCACACACAAAATCATTTTTGAAAAGCTCTCAAAATCATTTTTAGAAGAAAACACTCACACAAAATAAAAATTTTAAAGAAAAATAATTAAAGATTTTATATTTTCTAAAAATTATTTTTGCTAATAAAACAAAGAGAAAATAATTTATACTAATAAAATAGATGCACACAAAGGAATTAAAATGCATGCAAATAATAAGATAACCAAAAACATATATTAAAAAGCCTCAAACAGCTCCTCACAAAATCCTAAAACGTCATAATGATGAACTGACACAACATGACTTTTGGTAACCTGGCGGTCGCCCAGACCAAACCCTTCTGACATGGTGGCCGCTGGGTAAAAATTCTTCCAAAATTGCAGTCGCCATGTGTCTCTTCAACAACCTAGCGGGCACCATAACTGAAGGTGGCGACCGCCACCTCCAAACGCGTATAAGGCCCTTGAGTCGTGCGGATCTGGTTCATTCTCTCATACCACTCTCTCTCTCTCTAGCCCTTGTTCTCTCTCGTCTCTCTCTCAAACTCTCCTAACCTTCCCTTAGCGTCCTAGCTTTCGTGCTCTTTCTCCTTCACACGATGTTTACACTGTTGTTTGTGATCCCATTTTTGTTCATGGCGGGTCATGACCAGGGAGACGATGACTTAGGGGCTCAACAAGGCCCTTCTGGCTCAACAAGGCCCTTCTGCTACTGGGAGTTCTTCTATGGGAACTCCCAGGGACACGCCCACCAGTCTTCCTACTAGCGGGGTCACTACCACGATGACTTAGGGGCTCAACAAGGCCCTTCTGGCTCAACAAGGCCCTTCTGCTACTGGGAGTTCTTCTATGGGAACTCCCAGGGACACGCCCACCAGTCTTCCTACTAGCGGGGTCACTACCACGCAGCCCACTGCTGCAATGGATGCCCTTGTACTTGAGGCAGAGCGTGTCTCCCACTGGGCTGCTGAGGAGGCACGGGCAACTGCCGAGGCACAGGCGGCTGCTGATGCTGCTGCTGAGGCTATAATGGCCGATTTCTTGGACCCTGATGCAAGAGAGGGTCATCTAGCACCCTTCGACTCGCATACTTACGCTCCAATACCCAATCGCGTGGTTTCACGAGGGATGAGATGCTACGAGCCTCCCACCGATGTTGTTGTTGCCAATATTTTTCTACGGGAGCCTGACCACCACATTTCTCACTGGCGACCTTCGGCATGTACCCTATCCTTACTGTTTTAATACCAAAACATGATATATCAAATGTAGACGCATGCCTAGGATCCCCCAGATGACATGACAATGTGTTTTGATATGATGGTGAATGATAATGAATGATGATTTATTTTGATGATGGTGTGATTGATTATTGGAATTTGATCTTAGCTTAAGTGCCTATGTAATGGAGATTAAAATAGTAGATACACTAGGATTTGAACAAAATGGGCAATTATTTTAGTAAAAAGCTTAAATTTATTTTTTATTTTTAAGAAAAACATAAAAATTAAGGGGGAGAATTTGTTTTTTTTTTATTATTATTTTTGAAACATGAAAACTAAAGGGGTAATTTTTAAAAATCCTAAAATTAGAGGCAATTTTGTCAAAAAAATTTAAAAATTTAGGGCAAATTTTTTAAAAATCACAAACTCTAGAAATCTAAGGGGCATTTTTCGAAAATCAAGAAAATTTTTCAAAAGTCCCAAAAAATTTAGGAAAAATTTTATAAAATCCTATAAATTTTTAGAAAATTCTAGAAATTTTAAGAAAAATCTGAAATTTTTTAAAAAATTCTAGAAATTTGAAAAAAAATTTAGAAATGTTTAGAAAATCCTAGAAATTTGAGAAAAAATTTTAAAAAAATTCTGAAAATTTTTAAAAAATCCTAAATATTTTAGGAAAATTTTTAGAAGATTGGAGCAAATTTTCAAAAATTTCTAGAAAATTAATCCTAAAAAGTTAGGACAAAATGGGCAAAACACAAATATCAAAGAGAAGAGATTTCTTTGTTATTATTATTATTTTATTTTTATTTTTTTTTTATTATTATTATTATTATTATTATTATATATTTTATAGAATGATTAACACAAAAAGATAGAGAATTGCTTGGCGCACCAGGGTTTGAGATTTCTAGTCTTTTACTAGAACGTGAAAAAACCAAAGGATCGTCACTTACACACAAACCTAGGGTTATGAAAATTTGCCTAGCGCACCAGGGCTTAGGGTGCCTAGTTTTCTAGGACTTGAGATAACCGAATATTTGTCACTTACACACGAACCTAGGATTAAGGTGCCTAGTTTTTTAGGGCTTGAAAGGACCGAAGGGTCATCACTTACACACGGATCTAGGGTTAGGGTGCCTAGTTTTCTAGAACTTGAGAGAACCGAATATTCGTCACTTACACACGAACCTAGGGTTAAGGTGCCTAGTTTTCTAGAGCTTGAAAGGACCGAAGGGTTGTCACTTACACACGAATCTAGGGTTAGAGTGCCTAGTTTTCTAAGGCTTAAAAAAACCGAAGAGTCGTCACTTACACACGAATCTAGGGTTTAAAAGAATCGAAGGGTTGTCACTTACACACGAACCTAGGGTCAGAGTGCCTAGTTTTCTAGGGCTTGAAAAAATCGAAGGGTCGTCACTTACACACGAACCTAGGGTTTGAAAGAACCGAAGGGTCGTCACTTACACACGAACCTAGGGTTAAGGTGCCTAGTTTTTTAGAGCTTGAAAGAACCGAAGGGTCGTCACTTACATACGAACCTAAGGTTAGGGCGCCTAGTTTTCTAGGGCTTGAAAGAACAGAAGGGTCGTCACTTACACACGAACCTAGGATTAGGGTGTCTAGTTTTCTAGGGCTTGAAAGAATTGAATGGTCGTCACTGACTTACGAACCTAGGGTTAAGGTGCCTAGTTTTCTAAGGCTTTGAAAGAACTAAAGGGTCGTCACTTACACACGAATCTAGGGTTAGGGTGCCTAGTTTTCTAGGGCTTGAAAGAATCAAAGGGTCGTCACTTACACACGAACCTAGGGCTATGGTGCCTAGTTTTCTAAGGCTTGAAAAAATCGAAGGGTCGTCACTTACACACAAACCTATGGTTTTGCTTTTAGATATTTTCTACACTTTGCTTGCTCGATTTGTTCTTTATATATTCTCTGTTTGTCTTCTTCTTTTTAGGCTAGTCACTATGTCCGTGGCTTCAAAGGTTCTGCCTCTGGAGAGGTGTTGGAGTGGTATAATACCCTCCTTGCCCCTAGCCGAGCTTATATTGACGCCTCTAGTTTTGCTCGCTTCATACCCCTGTTGGGTAGGATGAGCAACTACCGAGTATAGTTGACAGCTCTGATGGAGTGGTGGTGGGATACCACCAACACCTTCCATTTTACCACATTCGAAGCTACGTTGACGCCTCTGGATTTTGCGCTGATTACCGGCATCCGGGTTGGAGGAGCCCCTATCCCTTTTGACCCGACCATCGCTGGTTCTACCGATGCACTGATGTACTTCCTTGGAGCTATTCCCGCTCAAATAGATCGCGATAGAGTCCGGTATACTTGGTTATTCGACCGTTTTTGCCATTTCTACTGCACCGAACCCCGCCACTATGAGTGGGTCGCCCGAGGCTTCTTGATGTACATGTTCGGTACCTCCTTATTTTTGAACAAAGAGAACACCGTTCATTTGCATTACTTGGGTTGCCTGGCTCGTTTTGATCGAGTCGCTTCATATAACTGGGGAGGAGCTGCCCTCACCACCCTTTACAGCTTCATGAGGACTCTTACTCGGTTCCCCCAGGAGCTCACCATCGGGGGATACTGGAGGGTCTGGGAGGTATGGTTTAGTTTCTGCAGTTTTTCATTCATTTATGTTATCTGTTAATGCTTACTAGCATCTTCTTCTTTGCAGTTGTGGACTTATGAGTTCCTCAGGCTTCATGTCCCGACGAACTCTTTTGCAAACCCTCTGGTCATTCCCCGAGTGGCTCGGTGGTCCCGAGGCCTAAAGGGGAAGAAGGATTGAGGGAAGGACATCATTGGACCGGCTGACCCCTGACCAGGTATCTTTATTTACTACTCTCTGTATCATACTATACTACACTGTTCTATTTTTGTTCTTTCCTGCTCTGTACACTGATTACTGTATTCTTCTCACTGATCGTTATACTGCACTGCACTGCACTGTCCACTGTACTCTGTAGGTTCACTATGAAAGACATCATGTAATGCCTTAGTTTCCAGGAAGCCCAAACCAAGGTCCAGCATGTCTTTTCCAATGGTGTGTACCGTATTTTTGACCCTATCATCTTCTTGCTTAAGTAGTAGACAGCATTTTCAATCCCAGTTTCACCTTCTTGTGCTAGCATACATCCCAGAGCTGAGTCAGTCACTGACAGATAGAGAATCAGTGGCTTATCAGGTTCGGGAGGAGCTAAAACAGGTAAATTTTGCAAATACTGTTGTACGGCATCAAAGGCATCTTAGCATCTCTAATCCCATTCGAACTCGATTTCTTTCTTTAGTAGACGAAAGAGCGGCTCGCAGGTAGTCATCAGTTTCACGATGAATTAGCTAATGAACTGTATCTTACCCAAAAAGCCCTTGACTTCTCGCTCAATCTTCGGTGGAGGCATTTCTAAAATTGCTTTAATCTTTGAAGGATCAACTTCAATGCCTCGTTGCGTGATCATAAACCCGAGCATCTTTTCGGCAGTAACTCCAAAGGCACATTTTTGTGGATTGAGCTGCATATTGTATTTTTACATCCTTTCAAAGAACTTTCGCAGTACTGTGATGTGGCCATCCCGATCCTTGGACTTGACTATCATATCATCCACGTACACTTCGACCTCCTTATGTATCATGTCATTCAGTAAAGTAGTGGCAGCCCTTTGATAGGTTGCCCCTGCATTCTTCAAGCCAAACGGCATTACACGATAACAATAGGTGCCCCGAGGTGTAGTGAACGTCGTCTTTTCTCTGTCTTCGGGATCCATCAGAATCTGGTTGTATCTAGAGAAGCCATCCATGAATGACAACATGGGGTACCCCGCTGTACTGTCCACTAAGACATCGATGTGCAGTAGTGAAAAATCATCTTTCGGGTTGGCCTCGTTATGATCCCAAAAATCTACGTAGACTCGGATACATCCGTCCTTCTTTAAAACCGGCACGATGTTGGCTACCTATTTCGGATACTCAGTTACCATGAGGAATCCTGCATTAATCTATTTAGCGACTTCTTCTTTGATCTTCAAAGCCCATTTTGGCTGGATCCGTCTTAATTTTTGTTTAACTAGTTTAGCATCAGGGTATAAGTGGATATAGTGCTAGACAATGTCGGGATCAATTCCGGGTATATCCTCATAAGACCATGCGAATACATCCTTGAATTCTTTTAATAATGTTATTAATTGTTCTTGTTCAACTAAGGATAAAGAAAAACCAATTTGAACATTTTGCCGGTTATTTTCATTATTCAAATTTATTGACAAAATTTCTTCAATTATAGGTTGAGCACGCATTTTTTCTTCTCTTAATTAAAATTTTTATTTCTTTGGGAATATTTCCATCGAATTCAAAATCGTCGAAAAACGTATGAAATAAATCAAATAAAGCAAAGTAATCGAAAATTTCGTTCATTTCATTGAAAGAAGAAGGAATTACAAACTCCACAGTAAAAACAAGGAGAGGAGCATCAACAAACGTGCCCTCGACTATAGACTCCGACTCAAACTTGGACTCAGGATAGACAACCTGCATATTACGAGACTCGATGGTCTAATTCCTCACTTCATTTGCGGCCGCATTGACGATGAGCTTGGTGCAGTCTACTGGTGCGCTGAAGCCCTTCATGAAGCAGTCCGAGTCGATCACTTGCAATTGTGCCATCTTTTCATTGACCAATGTTACCATGCTCATTCCATCGAGCTTTTCGGCCCAATCTTCCTCTTGAATCTTCTCCTCTTCCTCTTTCCCTTTCACTGTTTCCTCCTTCGTATCAGACAACTGATGGCCGAAAAAGATCTCTAGCCCTGGCAGCTTTTTATTGTTTCTTCGTCAATCCATGGTTCCGAAAAGCCGCAGTACGGGAAATCTTTCCCCTCTTTGACAAAGTACCCATTGAGAGTTCCTGAATAATTGACCTTCCATTCCTTCTTAAGCCCTTTCAAATCTTCCTTCATCGGTTTATATCCAAGATCGAAACGACGAGAAGCTGGCAATACCTGAATAGGTTCGAAGATTCCTTACTGTTTACGCCCTAATCCCATCCCCAAAAAGTAGGACATTGTCTCATCATCATGATTGCCCTTGGGTTGATGTACCTTTCCTCCTCGTTCACTAACATCTGAAGAGTCTGTGCTTCATCAAATCTAAAACCACTGAGCGATACATCATCTTCACTATGCTGAACTTCCAACAGAGTTGAGCCCTCTCCTCCTCTTAGGGGATGATTGATGTCTTCTCCGTGAATAGTTAGAACTGTCCCAATTCTTATCAGCTTCATTTTCTGATGGAGAGTCGATGGTACAGCCTGAACACTTGGGTCATGCAACTAGGGTCTTCCCAACAACAAGTTGAAAGATGCTAGTACATCTAGTACATAGAACTCGACCGATGTTTTCAAAGGCCCTACTGATATCGCAAATAACACTAGTCCTAGTATGTCCCTCCTTGTGTTGTCATAAGCTCAGACTCCTTGATTGCTCGGTATGAAGTGCTCCGTCTTTACTCCTAAACAGAGTGCTGTTCTGAGCGAACATACATTTAATGCAGACTCGTTATCGATAAGAGTCACGGGACCAATTTGTCTAGGCACTTAACAGTAATATGCAGTGGTTTGTTGTGATTCCTTCCCTCTACTGGCAGATCTTTATCGAAAAAAGAAATGATTTTTGGTTCTACCGTCGGTAAAATAAGTCCAATCAGTTACTCCGGGGTGGCCTCTATCGGAATGCTGGCTTTATTCAGAACCTTTAGCACAGCTTGTCTGTGCTTATGCGAGGCCATCAGTAGCCCCAAATGCTGATGTTAGCTTGCGTCTTCTTTAACTGCTTTAGCACATCATCATCCACTTCTTCATGTTCTTTTTTCTTTCCTTTTCCACTTGGTTGCCCCTTTTCCAACTGGGCTGGCTTGAAATGCCGCCCACTTCTGGTCAGATGTTCTATCCCCTCCTCGGGATCCCATAATCCCGTTATTGTGTCGCTAGTCTGTCGCACCTCATTCACAAGCGGAGAGCTTCCAAATGCCCACAAATCGCCGAAATCACCGATTGCTATTCTTCCTCTTCTATCCGCATCATCTTCAATAGCCTATGTATTATCAACTTCTTCCCATATGTCCTCTTTGATAAAATTCACCTGCTATTTTCGAGAGGCCCAGAAATCAGTCCACTCTACTCCGTTTGATTTCAACACAACCCTTACCAGCCAATAGAATTGCATTTCATCCACATATACCTCTTCCTCAAAAAGTTAGGAAAGGGTAATGCCGTCGAGCACATGACCAAACCTGTATGGTCGAGCTGGGTAATCTAAAGGCCAATTGTCTTCTTCGTTACGTTCCTCTTCTTCTTCTTGAATCGCCACCTGATATCCTTCCCAAGCATCATCATTCCCTTCTTTCATCATATCCCAGTCGTTTCCATCCATTATCAATGAACAGGCTGTCGGGTCCTCAGTAACTAGAACAGTTGGGCGCGACAGTTACGCCAAACAAATGTGCTGACTCGGGTCCTCTAATTCTCCCAAAGACATGTAATTTACCCCATCTTGTCTGGCATGATTTGGTAAAGGGTTAGTTGTGACATTCGGATTTAGAGTAGAGGATGGTGGCGGGATCATCTTGTTGTCGATGAGGTTCTGGATCTCATATCGGAGCCTTAAGCACTTACCAGTTAGATGTCCGTGACCTTGGTGGAATACACAGTATTGAGAAGCATTAAACCTCAACGGTAGGGGATTAGGTACAGGCATGGGGTCTAATGGCTTGAGGAGCCCTTTTTTGACGAGTCAACTCAGGATAGTGGATAATGAGATGTTGAGGGGAGTGAACACCCTCCTTGGCCTTTGTTGCTATTAACCGTTGTCTGACTAATGGGTATTGTTAGATTATTAGGCGGAAGAAGATGGGTTCAGCAGGTTTACCTCATTCGAGCAAGACACGATGTTGGTGGTGGCAGTTTGGTTTTGATTGTTTGCTGGAAACGTCCTTCTAGGTTTTTGGCTAGGTTCGGCTTTCTCGATATTCCCAAACTAAATGGCATCTTTAATCTGTACTCCAACGTCAAATAACTGTTCAAAGGTAGAAAGCGGCTGAGTAATAAGATACCGTTTCAGTGGAGACTACAGATTCTTAACCATGATCCTCACTTATTCCTTCTCAGTGGGTCAATTTGTCATCTTAGTGGCTTTACCCCTCTATCGAGTCAAGAAATCAACAAAAGACTCCCGGCTCTCCTGTCGAGTGGTTTCGAGCTCTCTGGTGGTGACGTCCAGTCGGACATTGTAGCTGTACTAACTAACAAAAGTTGTGGCTATATCCTCCCAAGTCCTAGTTTTGGCAACCTCTAAAGAAAGAAACCATCTCTGTGCAACCCCAGAGCGTGATCGATGGAATAGTTGGGCCTTGAGCTGATCATCAATTCCCGTGGGGGATAGGGTTCTGGCATACATTCTCAGATGAATGCGGGGATCTCTAATACCATCAAATTTCTCCATCTCTGGCATTTTAAATTTTTCTGGCAATTTTGCATCTGGAAAGAAGCACAAACCACCTACATTCAGCATGTATTCTTCTACTCCCTTAACCTTTCTCAGCACCTTCTCCATTCAGTCAATCTTCTCCGCCAGCGCGAATTCCCTAGACTAGGTAGTGTTCTATTCTTCTACCACCACCGGGCGAAAAACTCGAGGTGGCACAATAACTTGTGGTGCATCCTGTGCCTGATTGTCATCCCAAAAATCTTTGCCGTTCTCATTTGTGTCATCCAGTTGTCCATTCACAACTGGCATACGGGCCTGAATCGCCCGGGTCTGTGCCTGGCACTGATTTTGGGCTTGGGTCTGCTGTTCCACAGCCTTTTGTATCTTAGTAATAGCTCTCATCAGAGCTGTTAAGTTTACTTCATTCTCTGTCATTTCAACTGGCTCAGTTGGCTGTTCAGATACCCTACAGAGTCTGCCTGTCGCTGATCTTGCCCAAATACATGTCGATTGTGCTCTTTTCGGCTCAATGATCTAGACCCGAAGAAAACTTGGATTGCAAAAGCAGAATAACCAGAATCAAATATTTCTTGGTCAAGAACTTCGATGACATATAGCAAATATCCCAAATATCCGAAACAACAAACCACAGGCAGATAATCACGAAAGCTATAACAATGCCCCTGTCGGGCTCATAACAACTGAACAGGTTTGACAAAACTTGGGTGAAGGAATGACCGGTACTCCAACAAGAAAATAGAGCTAGGCTGAGAGGACATGTTTAACCTAAAATTCTTTGGAAAAACGGGCAGCATAACGGTAAGAAGCTAGCTCATGCGAGTATAACAAGGATTTAAAAAAAACGAGCCTAAACAAAGGAAGGGGTATGGAACTAACAATCCGGGAAGAACCCGAAAGAGAGAGAAACTACCCTAAAGGCTTCAAAACAAAACATGGGCATGACCCCGAGAAGAAACTATGGTATGAAAACCAAACATGGTGAAGAACAAAACCTGGGTAAGAACACAAAGGAAAAGCTAACCTAAAAAAAGGATGAGAGAAAACCCAGGCCAAACCCGAAAGAGGAACTAGCTTAGGCTCGAACAAACAATCCTAACAATACGCATCAAAAAATACAATTAAGAAACCACATAATCCTACTAGGGTTAGCAGTACCTAATGGTGGGATCTAAGCTACTATATGCAAAATGCCGATTTTGGTCAATCGAACAGGGTACCTTCTGAATAGAGCCGAGTATATACCTCCTATGCCTAGAGTGGTGCAGAACATAGTCAAACAGTACGCCTGAACTCTTTTACTGTACCTATGATAGCATACAGTCAGTAAGGGTTGCCTGTCTTCCCAACAATCCCCGAAACGGATGAATGTTCAGGGCATCGGGTGGACCAGGCAGGGGGTTTTGAAGAACAATGCATATGCATGCGAAAATGAAAATAAGAAATTCTTATTAAGAACCAATGATATTTCAAGTCTAGCCCTCTTATTTGATTTTGTAAACCAGTCCCCAGCAGAGTCGCTAGAATATACTATAGCATTGGAATTTTGGGGTTTTGAATAATATTCAAAAATAAGAGAATTCAAAGATGTTTAAAAAAAATTTAAATCATTGAAAATCAAATTTTGAAAACTTTTTTTTGTTAAAAATAGAGTCGCCACTTAGTTTTTGAGAAAAACTAAAAAAAATAAAAATAGCTACTGTTCTTAAAAGCGTTTAACTAGAGAAAAAGGGTTCGGGGGTTAAGATACGAATCTGGAAATGTGTTAGGCACCTCGTTCACCCAACCGTAAGGTTGGCCTCTATTAATCATCATTAGTTCTTTAATAGAATTTCTCAAATACATGCAAATAAAAAAAATAAAGGCAAAGAGAGAACATTCAAAATCAAATATGAAAAATACATAACATATGTAGATAGCACTCCAAATCAAAACAAGTAAATCGATAAAATCCAAAATCCTGTGGCATGTGTTAGATCTAGGCAACCCAAGAGGGATGGTGAATTAGGTCTTTAAAGAATAAATGGCAATTTAAAATTTTTTTCAGAAATCTTTTAATATTGCAATAAGGCAAGATAAGAAAATATGAATCAAAGCAAGTATTAAAAGATGAGAGATAGAGAGATAGAACCAGACACCAGAGATTTATAGTGGTTCAGCTTTATCCTAGCCTACATCCACTCCTCAAGATCTCTTTTGAGTATTTTCACTATTCAGAATACTTCACGGGCGTATTCCAAGGCTTTACGATTTTCAAGACTTCGCTTGAATGATCTGAATGTTTACGGGCACATTCACAAGTCTATTTCAACTTCAAGAAGATTCTATGAAAACAAGCCACTGTTTTCTTCTAATCTCTCTTGAACTCTTCTTTGATGAGATTCACTCACTCACTCAAAGGATAAAGGGTGACTCAC
>JAULJZ010211585.1:0-18620 GCA_032270985.1 Heliamphora pulchella | reverse complement strand
CTTTAGTGGAATAAGTTCTAGTTCGTGCGAGAAAGGATCTAACTCGGGGACAGAGTTAGGGATATCCGATTTTCTCGCACGCCGAGTCCTATACTTCCTCGTGATCCCTCACGTCGCCCATTATACACACGGATATTTACTTGTCGGCTTCGGTAATTATTTAATTTTATTTGAATGTCGATTTTGCCGCCAGGAACATTGAGGGATTAAATTAAATAATGGAGGGCGGTATTGGAATTTGGCACACTTAGGGATCTCTCCCTTGGTGATCCCTAAGTGGCCGGCCCTAATAGGGGTATAAGGATGTTTTATGGAAAATATATATCTCTTCCTTGGTTTTAGGGAAGAGATATATAGTTTCCATGAACTCAAGTGAGATATTTAATATATATCACAAAGAGAAAAATAAGAAAGTGAATCCCAAGCTCTAGCCGCCGCCCCCTTCTCTCTCCCATTGTGTATTCCTTTGGATTTGAGAGAGAGGTGTGAGATAGAAACCAAGAAGGAGAAAAACACGAAGATCCGGATCAGTGCCCACTCACCTGGATCGTCGTGTGCGTCGGGATATACGTGAGAAGATCATTGGGCCGTCTCGGATCGTTGTTCTGCATCAAAAAAACTTGTACAAGTTTCTTGAAGGTATATTTAATCTTAATATATCAGTTTAATGTTATCGTTTTTCTTGAAAAATGCACGCGCCATTTTTTACGGCCACGGCGCCGGTTCTAAATTTTTCTTCCGCGTTCCAACACATAGTTCTATAGGAAGCAATATAAACAGGAAAAACTTTCCTACAACATGCTACTACGTAACATAAACACATAATCATGCTGTCACATGCCACATAGGATTATGCAAACACGACTCACATATCGAGGAGAACTAACAAGACAGATTCATCAATTTGGATAACGTAGTCAGATTCCTTGTTAGAACACACGTCGGCCAAACGCGCTTCTAACTTGGCTTCTAAACATGTTAAACCAAACGCCCGAAGGCAAGACTCGCCAATCCTGAGATTCAACCTCCATGCCCACATATACACAATTATCATGCTCAGAAAGCTATTAACATGTTATAAACCAACGTTTAAACACATGCAAGCAAGCATACACAATCAATCTCACTTGTTGATAAACCCTCTTCCCATGGCTCTTAGGTATTCGAACCCAGAGCTCTGATACCAAGTTGTCACGCCCCAAAATCTGGGGTCACGTAAAATACAGGTTTTCATACATCAAAATTGGCCTGTTGAAACCAATAGAATACCCAACAAAAGTGTATCTCTCTTAAATAAAAGACAGCAGTTCAATCATGCGTACAATATATCGCCTTATGGCGTTCAAAACTTGCCTTCAGGAACAGGCATACCAAAAAGATGAAAAATCATAAAAGTCTTCTGCCATCGCGGGCACCACCAAGCTACTCCTCATCCACATCATCACCCAAAAATGGTTTTATAGAAAATTCCCACCTGTGAGCCGAAGCCTAATAGAAAATAGATAATAAGCTATAATGCAGGAATATGCAATCATATGGTGGGAGCGAACTCAACCACAAAATCAAAACAGGTTTCCATTCAAAACTCTCAAGTTTTCCTACCATGTGATGCAACTATTGCAAATAAACAACCACAGTTAAGAAAAAACAGTAATCAAAAACATCGTTCCCTCGCGGAATGTACCATCGCGGCAAAGAAGAGTATGATCTTATGTACCGACTCTATCACAAAGGGACAGAGGTCACAACTATAGACTCCTGTCCAGTATCTAGCCCCCAGATATCGTGGGATCACCTAGATACACACAGGTTCTATACAGAGCACCATGAACGTAACCACTCAATTTATGGGTTATGACCCCGAGAGAGCTGAGCACCCATCCGCCTAAGTTTACGGGAACTACCCCGAAGAACCTGAGTACCTACTCTGCGCACGTTTTCGGACTTACACCGAGGGCAACTCGTGCCACATACACGTTATCCCGGTACATCTAGATAGTCTTCTTAAAATATTTCTCAAATCAGTACATTATACATGTACATAGATCCATCCCTCACCAGGAGATCAAAATAAAATATTTCCAAAATGTTTTCCCCAAAAGAAGTTATACAATGCATGTATAAGCAAGAGATCTAATCCATGAAACCATGGAGATCAAACCAAAACATGTAAAAACATACACATTTTATGAAAACGTTTAGAAAGCGAGCCTCAACCCCTAGGGTTAGCTCTAAGCCTCCAATAAACACATTTCTCCCAAAAGTTTTCATAAAAACCTCATTTGCAAACCAACCTTGACCCAAACAAACCACCCAAATCATCAAAACCAACACCAGTCAGCCCACACAAGACCCCAGTCGACTGGCCCAAGCCCCCAGTCGACTGAAAATCTCACTGGAAAAGGAGAAACAAAAAAGAGGCAATTTCACTCGACTGACCCTCCTGATCCAGTCGACTGAACTCCCCAAAGCAAGGTTCAGTCGACTGACCTCCAAGGTTCAGTCGACTGAACTTTCCCAAATTTTGTTTTTTGGCTACGGGTTCACTGGTTTTTCCTCCAAAACTCAAATCGAACCTCCAAATACCCATCAAACACTCATCAAACACCCTCAAGCATCAACACGCTCAAGCCTCGCACCACAACCTCGAAAGAAAACTCTCAAAACACACTTCCATTCACCGAAAATGCCAAAAAACCATTTAAAATCAAAAACCAGATCTAAAGCATAAAATCACATTTCATCCGTTTTTAAACGGTGAAATA
Source organism: Heliamphora pulchella (assembly GCA_032270985.1). NCBI lineage: Eukaryota > Viridiplantae > Streptophyta > Magnoliopsida > Ericales > Sarraceniaceae > Heliamphora > Heliamphora pulchella. The sequence continues at coordinate 15,855 of JAULJZ010211585.1, read as the reverse complement.
GTATAGGATTACATATGGTACCCTTGTACAGCAGTAGAATCTGAGATCCTACCTCGTTGGATCAAAAACTCGATGCCTCGATCCACGTACAAATTCGAGCTTCGTCAGAATCAAATTTCGTCCAGATGGATGCGTAGACCACGTTGCCGATACTAAGGATCAGCAGTTGGTTTATCAAAAACCAAGCCCCGGGCCCCCGAGAAGTTAGTGAGAAGGCAGAGAGAAAAATGAAAGAAACTTAGGAGTTATGTTTTGAAAATATCTTTTAAAAATATCTAACACCAGATATTTATAGACCTCCCAAAATATCTTTGTTTTTTGAATTTTTTAAATTCGTACCGTAACTCCCCGGAGCCCCTGGGACTGACCCCATATACTCCGATTAACCAAAACATATATCATAACACATATATGCATTTCGAAGCAAAAATGCTAAAGCATGTGTAAAAACATGGTATACGCATATAAATCAAAAGGAATGGTACAGGGTCTCACAGGTTAACACTTAACTATATATAATAGTATTCTCTCTATCTGAGTCACTGCTATTATCTATTAGACTGAAACTATGTCAACTATTTAATTTTACATGACAGGTTTAGTTACCTAGATAGTAAAATTAACAGAATTTGGCCTGTCAGAATAAATGATGGATAGTAGACATCCTCTCTTCGAGCCATGCTATTCACAAGATACCAGGTTACTAGTGAATTCTTTTTAATGGTAGAGGGAACAAAATTAAAATAAATCTAAAATTTTTCTCGTCATAATTAGCGGTTATTTTTAATTATATAATTCTTAGGATTAAAATGGTTTTCAATCCACTCGCATCAATACTCAAAGAAATAAACTAACGGGATTGAATTTTGTTGATTGAAAAAATAACTTGAATATAGCTTTAACTATCAAGGGTATTCATTCAATGCTAGGAAATGTGTTTGTTTTTTAAACGGGTTCTTCCTGTAAGCCGAAAAGTATGAAGAAGAAAAAAGTTCAGAAATAGGGTGTCACAATTTTCAAGGTAGTTAGTGAGCCACGAACTGGTGTGAAAAAGTAAAAAGACAAATGTTTTCACTGCAATTAGACACGGCACTGGAAAAAGCAATACCCAGTTTATCTCAACAAGCTGAACAAACAGGGAAATTTTTTTTCATTAGTTGTGGAAACATGTTTAGCAGTATTATCTACCGGTACCTGGTGTATAGATACGAGAGCCACTAACCATGTCTATAATTCATTGCAGCGGTTCTAGAAAACTCAACAACTTAGTGGTGGGGAGATTTACTTGGATATGGACAATAATACAAATGTGACAGCAATTGTAGTGGGATATGTCACTCTCAGTTTTAGTAGGGATTGGGTTTTAATATTGAGAGATTATCTTTATGTACCTTCCATTAGAAAGAACTTAGTTTCCGTTTCAAGATTGGTTAAAGACGGATATTTGATTTATTTTAATAACTCTGAGGTTATTAAGGATAATAAACGGATTATCTGTTCTGGTACATTGGTGGATGATCTTTATATTATTACTTTAATCTCTCCTATACTGCAACTGACTGAGTTGAATAACACATCTAATTTATCATATAAGAGAAAGTTTCATTTTTTAGTGAACCAAATGTTTTTTTGGCACTTGCGCTTAGATCATATTAATCTAGAAAAGATAAATAAACTGGTAGAAGAAAGACCTTTGAGTTTTTTAGTAGTGAAGGCACTTCCAGTGTATAAATCCTACTTAGAGGGTAAGATGATCAGGAGGTCCTTTTCGGTCAAAGGCTGTAGAGCTAAAGAACCGTCGAAACTGGCTCACTCTGATGTGTGTGGTCCTATGACAATCCGAGCTAGAGGTGGCTTTGAGTACTTCGTTAGTTTCATTGATGACTACTCAAGGTATAGATACATTTACTTGATGCACTATAAGTCTGATTGCTTTGAAAAATTCAAGAAATTCAAGGTGGAGGCAGAGAAGTGTCTAGGTAAAAGTATCAAATCACTACGATCCGACCATGGTGGGGAGTACCTCTTTGGAGAGTTTAGGGACTACCTGTCATCAGAAAGGATTATATCCTAGTTGACTGCATCGGGTACTCCACAGTAGAATGGTGTAGCAGAAAGACGGAATAGAACTTTTATGGAGATGGTAAGGTCTATGATGAGTTATTCAAGATTACCCGATTTGTTTTGGGGACATACAATTTGTGACTAAACCACAATATGCCATCTCGAACTTCAAATTCTGTCTTCCCTTTAGCTGCTATTTCTGCCCTTATCTTGTGCACTTGATTATCCACTAATTGAGCTGCTCGAATTTGATTTAATAAGGTTGGTCTTAAGCCTAGAGTTACTAATAGGCAAGAATTCCTTCCTATGGCAAGATGGGTTCTAAGCGTTCGCATTTCAAAAAAATCATCAGCTTGTACCGCTCATAGATGCGCTATTTTTTTCCAACGATTTTTGACTTAGGGTATCCGCCATGACATTATCCTTCTCCAGATGATAGTGAATCGTGTAGTCATAATCTTTAATTAACTTCATGCATCTCCTTTACCTCAAGTTTAGCTCTTTCTGAGTGAAAATATATACTTCAAATTCTGATGATCCATAAAGATCTCACCAGGGACGTCGCACAAATATTGTCTCTATATCTTGAGCGCGAAGACGATTGTAGCTAACTCTAGATTGTGGGTAGAGTAATTCTTCTCATGAGATTTTAATTGTCTGGATGCATAGCTAATAACGTTCCCGTGTTGCATCAAAATGCAACCCAAACCTCGGTGTGACGCGCCACTATAAACAACAAAGTCCTCGTTGGCCGACAGATAGGTAAGAACAGGTACTAACACCAGTTTAGACTTCAACTTTTGAAAACTTCGTTTGCATCTGTCGGACCATTAAAACTTGACATTTTCTAAGTCAACCGAGTTAAGGGTTTCGCAATTAGGGAAAAGTCCCAAATAAAATGCCGGTAATAACCAGCTAACCCCAAGAAGCTTCGTATCTCTGTCACGCTAGTTGGCCTTTTCCAATTGACTACCGCTTCCACATTCATTGGGTCCACTTGTATTCCCAGTTCAGATATAACATACCCAGCTACACCACTCGATCCAACCAAAACTCACACTTTTTGAATTTTGCCTAAAGTAGTGCTTCTTTAGGATCTGCAAAGAAATCTTCAAGTGTTCCTTGTATTCCTTCTCATTCTAGGAGTATATTAAAATGTCGTATATGAACGCAATCATGAATTGGTCTAGAAAGCTCCTAAACACCCGATCTATCAGGTTCATAAGCTTAGCAGGCGCATTTGTTAATCCCGAAAGGCATCACAACAAATTCACAATACTTGTAACGAGTCTTAAAGGCAGTCTCGGGTACATCTGACTCCCGCGCTTTCACTTGATGGTATCCTACCCTCAAGTCTAACTTTGAGGACACTCTGGCTCCTTGCAGCTAGTCAAACAGGTCGTTTATCCTAGGCAAAGGATACTTGTTCTTAATGATCACCCTATTCAATTATCGATAGTCGATACACATCCTCAGTGTTCTATCCTTCTTTTTTCACGAACAGTACAGGTGCTCCCCATGGTGAGACACTAGATTGGATGAATCATTTTTCTAATAACTCTTGTAATTGTTCCTTCAACTCAAGCCTTACGACCATCATGACTAATACCACCACTTGAACCTAATGCGTCGCTAGGGTTAAACATACCACATAGACTAAATGCTCCACAGGTATATGCTTACCCATACGAACCCAATCACAACCCTCGTCATAACACGATATACATTTGCATCTTCCCTTCACATACGTACCACTCACCCAATAATTCTTTAACCGAACAATATTAACCCCTAATTCTAAAATCTCTTACCATCATCACTCAATCCCTTCACACATTTTCTACCCCACAACCAAACCAAGAACCACTTCGCACTTTAACTATTCCATATTACCTGCATTTTACCAAGACACTCGATTCACTCAAGGCCAATTATAAAAGCCATACCCATTAATTCGTATAGTTTCATTTATGCTTCCAGTATTTCCATCCAAACACTTATTCCTCCTGCGTACTCACACTAAGTTGCTTCGCAACTCCACCAGAAATAATATAACTATATCACCCTTCAACTTCTCATACATAGAGTCTATGCATTCCTATGAAAAAATTCCTTCTCTATACAAGCAACATTTATGCACAAATCTAAACAAGCTTGTCCTAACGGGTCACATCACAAAAGGTTTTCAAGAGTAACTTTCTATCGACTCACACCAATGCCACAATGAAAATCGAATATCAATTCCATCAAAGTTACACAGTCTAGACATCAAATGAATATAAATCAATACTTAAGAACCTACCACGTGAACAACTCGATTTGTCTAAAAAGCGCACTCCACCCCTCAACCAATTTTTTTCAGCGTCAGCGGGATTTAACTATTCCCACAAACTCCTTGGCACCTAAATTCCTAAATTGTTTAACGAAAGAGTTACTGGTCCTTCTGGCTCGCATTGCAATTTGTCTTACGCTAGGTTCACTTATCTTGCGTAGTTGTTCATCTCGAGAACTGTCATCCTTGTTCTAATCAGAAAACATAGTCCCTTCTTAAACTTTCTGCACATTGTCTCCTCACCAGGTATAAGCTGGGTGGTATATCGTGACAACCTTGTAAACTTCATCTCAAATTTTGCCACAGTTATCCTTTCTTGTTCTAGGTCGATGGATTTTTGCTCCTTTTTATGCTTGTAGTTTACGGGCTTGTACTGTTCATCGAATGCTTTCTCAAAACGATCGCAAGTGATTCCCTAGGGTACGGCAGGTTCAACTCCTATCATCGACATTTTCTATAATCGCTTTGTGGCTTTCCACCAATGATACACTTCTCCTCTGAACATAAAAGCTATGAGGTCGATCTTGCCATCTGTCTCTACCCCTAGCCTATCCAAAATTCGTACGGCATCCTTCAACCAGTTTTTTGCTTCTATGGGGCTAAGGGTTCCTATGAACTCCTTTGCACCTAAGTCCTTGAATTTCTTGATTAAGAAGTTATTGTTCCTTTCAGCTTGCAGAATGATCCACCTCACATTTTTTTCTGACAGTCTTGTGATCGCCTCCAACATCCTAGCGGTTGGGCCAGGATCAACCAGTCCCATTGGTGGAGATTCTTCTTGTCGTACTTCATTATACTGGTTCAGGTTGAATAGCGCTCCGTCCAAGTTTCTTTATGTTCCTTTCAATCGTTAGAAAGCTATGACTTAGGGCTCGACACAAGAGTTCAACTTATAAACATAAGGATAAGAATAAACTATCTACAGAAGGTTTGAATGACACAAGGGTCGTCTCCCTTAATCTAATAACCCACTTAGACTTCACAAATCGATAGCAACACAAGGCCCCTCCAAAGCTATCTCTCCAATTTGATAACTTGCTTAGACTTCCAATTAAGACCTTGCATCTGCAGAACACGTTTCCCAAGTGGACCTCAACGCCAGTCAGTCACATGCCCGAAGGCAAAGGTATGACAACCCTAGGCCTAAACCACGCTTCTCAACAAACCGTGAGATGACACACTTAACCTACGGTCCACCACAGACCACACTTTGACAAGTCTAAAGAACCTATAACCTAGGGCTCTGATACCGAATGTAACACCCCGCTCCCACAAGGCACCAAACCTAAACAAAGGAATGTGATCTTGCCGTAGACCGGCGGCCAAAGAGAAAGACCAAAAATAAAGATATTAAGAGACCAAACAAGAATTTCTAAGCAACCACAACACCTTAATGTCAAAAGAGGTATACATGAGTCACTAGGGATTTGCCATTAATTACTTCTAAAATATCAAAAAAACCTTCAGGGTCTTGTACATAAAGCTATGCCAAAACTAAAAACTAAACAAAAAAAATCGAACCAAAACGATTCCCAACACCAGAACCAAAACTATTCGACGACGCTTGTGGTGGACCAACTCCTAGCCGTTCCTAGTATCTGCAACCACAAAGGTTACAGAAGAGCGCACTTAGTATTATTATGAACATAAAATATAGTTACTTAGTTAAGGATAACTGAAAACTCTTTCTAAAAATAGTTCATCACATTTTTCACGAAAATATAGAAAACAATGCATTTGTTTGAACATGAAAATATCATACATTATACAGAACCTTTTTAGTATTGCAAACAGAAATATGTTCTTGGCTCAACCGCCACAAATTTAAAATGCATGACCACTTTCTTAAATCTGGACTCAAACCCCAACAGTGTCCAAGTAGTCATCAATCTCACGATTGAAAATTTTGACGGTACCATAACCTCAATTCTCAATGCACGGATAGCAACGTGATAGAATGAGGGCCACTCTCCACCATGCACGAGTGGTATTTGCTATAACCCGGGACTTAGCCCGCAAAGCTTTTAAGGCAAAACCCCTACTCAATGGGAAACCTCCCCTATAGGGACAACAACACCCATAATTAGGCAACCTTTCCTAATGGGATATAAAGGGTCGAAAACCCTTATAACTTGACACTTTGAAACAACCACGCAACATTAACCATACTTTCATTGTAGCGTCATGCTAGCTCAGAATATCATGAATAGCACAATTGAATTAAAAATATCATAGCTTTTGAAAATAATAGGTTCATGTCATCGTCAAACTAGTCATAGTTCAAAAGATGTGCTTCAAAGCATTTTTAAGCATCATTTACATAAATTTAAGTTCAAGATAATGGCTAAGAACTGTCACCTTGTATTATATGCGTATGAATCGAGCCTCCCCCGATAAGCTAAGTAGAATCCCCAGATTCTACAACCTTCATGCCTAATAAGCAAAACACGACTTGACCGTTAACACGGAATCCTTCCCTTCTAGTATGTGAAATTAAAACGATTCGGACCATTAAATTTTTTGTTTTTTGATTTTAGGGACAATGGTTACTTCTTTTTTAGGTTTAAGGGCTGCTACGCACTTGCCCAATCTTTCACTTGTTTAAGAATTTAATTTAACCATTTATTACTTTCTTTCAATCACTAAATTCTAAGGTACCGAACCATTTTGAGGTATTTAGAGTTGGAGTTTAATTATGATTTTTGTAGAAGATTTAGATTAAAATATTCTCAACAACTTTCATGTTTTACACCAAGGCCAAAACCTAAGGCAACTAGGTGAAAAACTTGTCAGAAACAAAAACGGTTCAGCACTTGCATAGAAAATTAGATTGAAAAGTGTCTCTGTTGGTCTCCATTTTGGGGTATCAAAACAACTCAAAGTGAGCCCATTTTTGGATATATTCTAGCTTATCATGTTCCCTACAAGTTTCATGTTCAGTACTAAATATAGTTATTTGGAACAAGTTAGAGTTTTAGGCCATTTTATAAAATAGGTTCTTACTGCCGCCAAAACTCAGCAGAGCCGATTTTGGACAGAGAGTTTAAAACGGTTTTGAGGGACCATCCCGAGGCTTCAAGCTCTGATTTCTAGAACGAAAGTCGTTCAATATGTTAGCTACAATGTTCATGTAGACTACTGTTGGAGTAAGTCACCAAAAATAGGGGTTTTGGACTACACAAAAATATGTGACAGAAGTGTCATTTGAGGGTTAAAACACAATAGAAAGTTTTAAAGGGGTTTTTGAACCATCAAAACTCAAAATATTGGGCTCATGATTGGTTGATAGCTAAATATACATATTATCTACAACTGTCATGTTTTGGACAAAGCTCGGATCTCATTGTAAACTAGGGTTTTTAGGTCGGTAGTGTTGACTAGTTGAAAAATGACACATTTTGGTAAAATTGCCATATCTTGAGGTTCACCCACTCAAATGCATTCAAATCAATTTTGGATGAAAGATAAAATAAACACCCAGGTTTGGACATAAAGAACACGCTTATAAAATTTTTCTACATTGAGTTATGATATTCCAAAGATCATGATAGAAAGCTCTAAACTCCCAAAACTCATGCCTATTTTGGTTCTAGCCTCTTAGTGTCATGTGTGTATGTTTTTGACCCATTTTCTTTGTATACATGTGTTGTACTTCAATATATAAATGTTCCAGAGCTTATAAAAGTAACCAAACCCATGGTAAAACTCATACCAACTCATAAACACAACCTTCATGCCCAACAGCCCCAAAAAACCAACCATGACGCCTTTATTTTTGAGTTTTCGATTCTTGATCTTAGATTTGTGTTTGAAAATAATGGAAGAGGTCTTTGATATGTATAAAACCAAATGTGTTAGAGCTTTGATTACCTTCTTTAGAAGTTGTTTCATGGTGATGGAAAACATTGGATTAGCTTTCAAGCTCCATGGATCTTCCTCTTCCTTCTTTCTTCTTCTTTCTTCTTTTCTCTCTCTCTCTCTCTCTCTCTCTCTCTATATATATATATATATATATATGCACGAAATTTTGAGGGAGAATAGGTGGGTTGGGTCCCTTATTATTGCCAAAGATCAAATGGGAAGCTTCCTTTCAAGTTTCTTTAATTATGGGTTAACTAACCTTAGTTATTTTAAATTAACTTGAGTTCATGAAACTTAGCAACCAAGTTTTGGCACATTCTCTTAGGTTGTTGGCTACTTGAGTGTATATATATACACATATATCCAAAATAATTTTCTTTATTTAATTATAGAAGAAAATTCAAGTATTTTCATATAGGTTCATTTATTGACTTTTCGTGCTTTCCTCTCGTCTTAAACAATTTGGATTTATAACTTTGAGATTTTACCCTCAATAATAGGGCTTTCACATATGCTTGTGTGGTTCCGACTCTATTCCGAGTCTCGGGCTCGAAAGGTTAAACGGTCGGGCCGGTTCTTCTTACCGAACTTAGGCTCGAGATTTTGTTTCCTCTGAGTTGTTCTTTCTATTCTATTTGTATCTTTGTGTATGGGTTATTATAGTTTTGGTCTCGTGGGATGCGCCAGATATCTATTGATCTTAGGAAAATGTTCTTTTTTTTTCAAAATAAGAAAATCCAAAATATCCGAGCATGCTTTTTAGAAAAATAGAGTCACCACTTAGTTTATGAGAAAAATCAAGAAAAATAAAAAGAAGGTTGCATGTCTTTTAAAAAATATAACCAAAGAAAAAGACAATTCAGGGGATAAGGTACGAAAAGGGAAGGTGCTAGGCACACACTTTTCACCCAACCAGGGAAGGTAACATATACAGAACGGGAGGTTAAAGAAAGTTCAAACAAAAGTAAGTAATAAAAGAAAATCCTAATTATGATTCCTAGGGTCATTCAACTTGGTTATTATTTGTAGATATGCTACGCGTATCATATCAGCAAAGTAAAGTAAAAAACATGCGAATAAGCGATAAAATGAACAAACGGGGACCTAAGGGTCATGCAATAATATTTTTTTGGGGTAAAATGCAGCAAGTATTTCTGCCTCTAACATGCTATAAACAGACAATAAAAAATAAGTAGAGAATATTCAAGCACTATTTTAAGCTACTGAATATACATAAAACTCACGATCGTGGCAACCAATGTTGCGGCTATTACAAACGAAGTCACAAAATAGGCGGCCATGAAAAATATAGGGATACTGCGAGAAACATAGTGAAAAATCTCACGGTCATGTCATATAAATGTCGTGGCCATGGTTTTAGGGGGTCCAAGAAGGGTATAAACACTGCACAAGACTTAAAACAGCCTTAAATGAATAGGATATACAGGATAGAGAACATAACCTATTTGTTCTGGGCTTGCTCTACCATCCTTCACCCTTTTATACAAATAATAACTCGAAATAGAACGTTCAAAATAGCAAAAATGAATAACAAAGTACATAAATACACTTTCATGTCACTGACCTCATAAAATCTCACGGCCGTAGCAAGAGGATATGGCGGCCGTGACAAATATGGAGAGAAGACATGCGGCCGTTATAAACTAACTGGTGGCCGTTACTGTGAGGTGTATAGAATGGAGCCTACTGCCCACTTGATCTAGGCTAAACCTACCACTCATTAACCCAATAAGAAAATAAACTAAGCTACAGAAAAGAGAGAATGCTAAGCAAAATAATAAAAGGTGAGAAAATCTTGAAATAAATGAATATCAGAGGGTTTGGAAAGGGGTTTTCGTATTTTTGGCCTTGAAATAAATATCATGGCCGTCACAATAGAATGTCGCGACCGTGAGTAAAGAAGGCAAAAATGTATTCGTCATGTGCAAGAAACACACGACCGTGACTATAGACTTAACAAAACTGGTGGCCGTGACATTAAAAGGTCGTGACCATCATGTTTCAGAACCTCATAAAGTTTTTGACATGCTCAGTGTGCTTCTGAGCGTCAAAACAAAGTAAAACGACTATAAATATATGAAATAGAGAGCTATGAATACACTGTTGATAATGAAACTTGAAGGAACAATTCTTAGATCAAAATAAATGATGAATAAACAATAAAAACAATGGAAACCTTATCCATGACACCCTCGGGGGATGAAAATAAGGGTTTATAGAAGAGTCGTGAGTTTCTAAGGTTACCTCATGTGAATATTCACCTCGAATAGCCCCTCAAGGGTGAGAATATGTTATCTTCAAGCCAATTCTAGCTCTACAAACTCCTTCAACGCAAGCAAGATCACGAATAAGGCTTGGAAAGTGTGGAACATATAGGAAAATATCGAGTGAGGGTGTATTTAGGCAGAGTTTGGACCTCTAGGTTCTTCTTCTTCTCCTTTTCTGCTGAAATCGTCGCCTATTTATAGGCAAAGTGGGCAACATAGACTCCATCTAGAATGCTACCACTTGTCTAAAAAGGGGTAAAAGTGATGACCGCTACCCTTTTGCTTTTGTATAGTGCTGGCCGCTACATTTGTGGCAATGAAACAGACAACCATGACCTTCAAAAGTTATGACTTGGATCAAAACATTGCGGCCGTGACAAAGGAAGTCACGCCCTCTTCTAAGGTTTTCAAAAAGGTAGCGGTCGTGAGTACAAGGACATGGCATGTTCTAGGGTTTCAACAAAGTGGCGGCCGTGAGGAAATGAATGTCACGGGCTAAAGGTTTTTGATGGTTTTCATGGATTTTAAACCGAATTCATGATTTTGTTTGCTTGGGAGTATCTTTAAACATATTCTCATAATTTCGTCATTGGAGCGTGCTGGTGTTTTTCTTTTCTTTTGAAGAAGAGGGACGCACTAGATATCTGTTGTTTTTAAAAAAATGTTCTTTTTTTTGAACAAAAATCTAAGATATCTTAACATCCTTTTTAGAAAAATGGAGTCGACACTTAGTTTTTGAGAAAAGTTAAGAAAAATAAAAAGAAGATTGCGGGTCTTTTAGAAAACGTAACCAGAGAAAAAGAGGGTCCGGGCTAGGGTACCGAAAGGGAAGGTGTTAGGCACCCCTTTTGCCCAACCGTGAGGTTGGCCTCTACTTGTGTCGATATTTGTTTTTGTTGTAGACATTTTAAAGGTAGCATATATACAATAGAGGAGTTAAAGAGAATTCAAACAAAAGCAATCAATGAAACAAAATCCTAACTACAATTCCTAGGGTCATGAAACTTGGTTGTTATTCATAGAGATGCCGCACGTATTGTTTTAGCAAAACAAAGCGAAAAACATGTGAGTAAGCGATAAAATGAACAAATAATGGTCTAAGGGTGTCTAAGGGTCATGCAACAATATTTCTGTTAGGGTTGAATACTGAAAATCATGGTTTATATTTTGGTTTTAGTATTTAATTTTATTTTTTAATAAAATTAATTTTTCATTTTATGAGAATCTTAATGAGCAATGTATGCAATATTATTTCTTTAATATTATGTATGGATGTCCTTTACTCTTTACAGTATTTAATTTGGTATGTAATGTACGATTTGGGCACAGAAGACCAAATTTTAGGTTCTTATAGAATATAATTATTTGTTCACAGTTTAGATAAAAATGAACATACTATTGGTACAACTGTAGTATAGATTTTTAGTAGACCTGCCTTGATTACGGGGTATAGATAATAGCGTCGTCTATTGTTTTGACTCTCTGTGCTAGTACACTTTGTGTCTATTGAACATGACACATTGGGGTAATTAATTTTATACTGTCTGTATAAATTAATTCACACCCCAAGGTTATTATGAGAGTGCTTATGATCTTAATCGTGAAATAATTATTGATTTGCGTATATTTAATATTTGTTATTTTGATTCATTAGAGAGAGCAATCTTATATGGGTCTATATTCCCGGTGAGTTAGATTGCGGTATTAATTATATGATGAATATTAATTATTGACGGAATTCACGTCTCGATTGTTTGGGATTGACGATACCCCCTTAAGAAAGCTTACAAGTTTTGACTCGGCCAAACCCAACAGGTGAATTTGATTATCTGTCGGTTAAATAAGTTAAGCAGAAAGGTTTAAGGAATTTCAAGATGTCAATTAAATTATATTGTCAGTAACTAAAATTAATTGGTGGGTATCGAGAATCTTAACGTGGAGAGATAAGTTAAGCATTTAATAACAAGAGGTCAATGCAAGACTATCTTGAGATTATAGCTTATAGTGCAATTACAGTTCTTTAGTGGTGTGAACTGTAATTTAGTGTTTTATGAAAATTATAGAAATTGCTGCAAGATTTTCATATTTATAGATATAGCTAAGAGGTTTGCTTAATTACAGAAATTGTTGGATACGTATCTGGATTACACTAGAAGTCTTTATCATAATTACTCTACAGGTCCCTACTGTAGCCTTGTAAATATGTGGATAGGTTGAACCAAATTCATAACTTGTCTTCAAGACTAAAGCGTACCATGTTTTGTTGTTACGAGTTATCGAAGGTTTGTAGCCCACACTACGTTCGGGAATCGCATAAGGGAATACGGTAGAAGGTCTAATGGGAGCTTTAACTCGAAATCGAAATCGTAGTTGGAGAATCGACTGAAAAAAGGTATTCTTCTAAATTAACTGTGGTTGCACAAGTTTTTATTTTGATCGTTCAACATCAAAAGTTTTATCTGGAGCCTATTTTGGCAATTGTCCGTCAAGTTATTTTTTTATCAAAAATCATTTACAAAAATAATGATCTTGGTAGTTTTACCTCCAACAATACCAGGATATCACAATCCACCCCCCATAGGGTTGCACGTTCCCGTGCAATAGCCTACCATCTCTGGTAGCCTGCCAGTCCTTATCGACCCGGCCACTCAGTAGCCCGCCCACGTGTCACGCGAGATGGCAGGGGCCCACACTCGGAGGTGAGGAGAGTTGGTTCTGATACCATTTTGTCACGCCCCAGAACCTAGGGTCACGTGAAAAACTACCAAACACCAGTTTTACAGAAAATATGTTTTCATACATTCAAATCCACCTGTTGAAATCACAAGAAAACCAAATATGCATCTCTCATAAGCAGTAAACATCCTGTATAGCATGCATAAGTATATCGCCTTATGGCGTACAAAACTGCCTTCAGGGATAGGCATACCAAAAGGAAAACTATAAAAGTTTTTTGCCACCGCGGGCATCACCAGAGCTACTCATGGTCATCATCCAAAGCATCACCTGAAAATAGTTTTACAGAAAATCCCACCCGTGAGCTGAAGCCCAATAGAAACAGACTATAAAGCTGTAAAGCATGTAATATGCAATCACATGGTGGGAGCGAACTCAACCACAAACCCAAAATTGTTTTCCATCCAAAAACCCACAAGTTTTCCTATCAGGCCAACACAAGCCTCCCAAATGGTTTTATTATCATAAAACCATGTTTCCATCCTTAAACCCATGAATTTGCAAATAATGCAAGTAAATCATCATAATTAAGGAAAAACAGTAATCAAAACATTGTTCTCTCGTGGAATGTACCATCGCGGAATAAGAAGAGTAAGATCCTATGTACCGACTCAATCACAAGAGGATAGAGGTAGCAACTATAGACCCCTGCCCAGTATCTAACCCCCAGATATCGTGGGATCGCCTAGATACACATAGGTTCGATACGGAGCACCATGAACGTAACCACTCAATTTACGGGTTATGAACCCGAGGGAGCCGAGCACCCATCCGTCTCAATTTACGGGGACTAGCCCGAAGGACCTGTGTACCTACGCTGCGCACGTTTTTGGACTTTCACCGAGGGCAACTTGTGCCAAATACACGTCATCCCGGTACATCTAGATAATCTTCTAAAAATAGTATCGTAGCTCAACTACGAAAACCTTTCCTCAAAACAATACATTATACATGTATATAGATCCATCCATCAACATGGAGATCAGCAAAAACATTTCAAAATGTTTTTCTCCGTTTTCAAAAAAACATTTCCAAAACATTAGACTCAACCCCAAAGGCGAGCTCCAAACCTCCAAAACATAAAATGTAGAGATTTCCATTAAAAATCCTCCGTTTTTCAACAAAAACCACCGTTTTCAAAAACACCCTTTGAAAACCATAAAATCACATGCCATATGATGTACTAAACCAAGAAAAGCGAAAAAAGTGCTTTTTACCCGAAAAACTAAGGTTTAAACATAGATATGACATTTCATGCACTTTCTATCAGTGAAATGGCATACAATTACTTATAACACCCTAATACAGCAGTAGGGTCTAGAATTCTATCTCGTTGGGTCAAAACCCGACGCCTCAAAAATTGGGTCTCGTCGGAACGAGAATAAGACCAGATGAGCGCGAAGCTAGCAGCGTGAATAGGCAGGATCCACAAGCTGATCATTGAAAACTAGGCTCAGGCGGGTCAAAAATGTAGAGAGAAGGCAGAGAGAATGGAAAGAACTAAGCTTTTCCAAACATTCCAGGGGCTGGAATACATATAGGCACGCCAAAAAACACTGTTCAGTCAACTGAAGAGAGCACTTCAGTCGACTGAAGCCCCCTGAAAAACGTGCACCGCTTGAGTTCAGTCGACCGAACTCCCTGGTTCAGTCGACCGAACTCACCAAAAATAGTTCGATCGACTGAACTCACCCCCTCAGTCGACCGAACCTACCAGCAGAAGCCTACTGGAAAAAGCTGAAGTTTTAAGGCTCAAAAACCAACCCAACCCATCTAAACAAGGTCCGAGAAAGCTTAAAACACATCTATACATGCTGTTCTACAACCCAAAACATAAACCAAGCATCGATGATATATAACATGAAGGAAAAACACGTCAACATTTATATATATCAAAATTAACAAGGTTCGGGGTCTCACAACTCTCCCCCCTTAAGGAATTTTTCCCCCGAAATTCGCTACAAGGTCACGAGGTAAATAGATCTAGGTATCTAGTATGCATCCCAGACTCAAGCTCCCATGTCACTTCCTCAACCCCGTGGTGAAGCCACTGAACTTTGACATACGCGATCGTTCTTCCCCGTAACACATGTTCCTTCGTATCCAGAATCCACACTAGGCGTTCCTCATACGTGACATCCTCATCAACTCGCAACTCAGTCCAATCTAAAACATGTGATGGATCTGACTGATACCTCCGAAGCATAGAAACATGAAAGACGTTATGTACAGATGCTAACTGATGTGGAAAAGCCAAACGGTATGCTACCACCCTAATCCTTTCCAGGATCTCGAACGATCAAATAAAACGAGGTGATAGCTTCCTGTGTTGACCAAACCTCATCAACCCTCTGCGTGGCGAGACCTTCAAAAACATATGATCTCCTACTGCAAACTCTAACGGTCTCCTTCTCTGATCCATATAACTCTTCGGCTGCTCTAAGCTGTCACCAGCTGACGAATCACAGCAATCTGCTCCTTCGTCTCCCGTACTTAGTCGGGTCCCAACCCAGCGGTCTCTCCCACCTTTGTCTAACATACCGACGATCTACACAGTCTACCATGCAAAGCCTC
>JAULJZ010211574.1:6249-18621 GCA_032270985.1 Heliamphora pulchella | reverse complement strand
TTCAAAAAAGCCAAAAAAAAAACTCTAAATAAAGCCCATAGTCTTTTTACACCAAACATAGGCTAAGTCAAAATTATTATTCAAATAATATTTATCATTTTTATAATTATTCTTGATGAGGTAGTATTTTAGTAGGATTAGGTTGCTTTTATTATAAATAGGGATGCATCCATTCGTGGAATTTTCATTCTACATCAATATATTTCAGAACTCTCGTCTTTTTTCATGTAAATTCAAGGATGTTTATGTTTGCTAGAACGACATCTAGCTTGTTTTCGTTTAGTACCATACTAATTTCTAGTTCTTGCGTGTATTTTATTGAGTTAAAGTATTACCAATAGGAGTTACATATTTCTTTTTCTATTCCTATCCTACTCAGTAGCGACTGTTGAGTTGAGTGAAAAAAAATTAGAAAATTGGGTTGACCGCTCTAGCGGTCTATTCATCGCTCGAGCAGTGGTGTTTGCAGATGAGATGCCAAGAGCATGCTTTGATCGCCCGATAGGCCGCTCGAGCGGTCTGTGCGAGGGCCACCTGTTATAGGCTGCTAGAGTTGCAACAGCAGGAGTGTGTGTGTGTGTTATTTTTCTTTTGATATTTTGTATTTCTCTCCCAAAAACTCTTATTCTCTTGTAACCTTCAATCATAATAGTAAAGTATGTGATTCCGTGGACGTAGGCACAGATTGCCGAACCACGTAAACCTTGTGTTTGTACTTGGATTGTCTCTTTCTCTCTTCTTCATTTATTATTCCATATTTGTGTGTTCGTGATTGATCTTGGGCGGAATTAGTGATCATATTCTAATCCCCAACAACTGGTATCAGAGCTTCCAATTTAAGAGGTTGACGAATACACATGGCAGAAGAAAGAAGATCGACAGGAATCGAGAAGTTTGACAATTCGGGCTTCCGAATATTAGAGGATGCAGATAGAAGACTATATGTATGGGAAGAAGTTACACTTGCTGCTCTTGGGATCCAAACTAGAAGGCATGAATGATGAGAATTGGGCGTTACTTGACAAGAAAGTGCTCGGAGTAATTCGATCGACGTTGTCCCAGTCAGTGGTGCACAATGTGATCAAGGAGAAGACTACAGCAGATATGATGGCGGCACTATCAAGCTTGTACAAAACGCCGTCGGCAAACAATAATGTACATCTTATGAAGAAACTATTTAATCTTAAAATGGCCAAAGGTACACCCGTTGCACAACATCTCAACGAATTTAATACCATTACACACCAGTTGTCTTCAGTAGAGATTAATTTTGACGATGAAGTTAGGGCCTTAATTGTGTTGGCTTTGCTGCCAAACAGTTGGGAGGTTATAAGAACGACATTGAGTAACTTTGCTAGTAAGAATAAACTGAAGTATAACAATGTCAGTGACTTGATTTTGAGCGAAGAAGTTCACAAAAGAGATTCGGGTGAGGTATCAAATTCGGGGTCGAATGTCGGTACAGCTTTGAATATTGAAGCATAGGGCAGAGGTAATGATAGGAATCATAACATAGGCAAGTCTAAGTCTAAAAGAGGCAGAAGAAAGTCTAGGTCGGGATGACAGCCTAAATGCTAGGGTCGTGGCAAGACTGGCAACATCAAGAAAAATTGTAAGGAGCAGAAGAAGGAGGTTGACGGTGAGTCATCCAATAGTGCGATAAAAAACGTTCAGGATGCTTTGCTCTTATCAATGGACAGTCCTATTGATTCCTGAGTATTGGATTCAGGAGCCTCCTTCCATACTACGGCGCACTGAGAGATCATGGAAAATTGTTGCTGATGACTTTGGCAAAGTATATTTGGTAGACGGGGAGGCATTAGATATTGTGGGTACAAGCGATATCAGAATTAGAGTTCTAAACGGTTCAGTATGGAAGATACACAAGGTACAACATGTACCTTAATTGATGAGAAATTTAATTTCTGTTGGACAGTTAGATGCTGAGAGTCATTCAGTGACCTTTGTTAGTGGCATGTGAAAAGTTACCAAGGGAGCTTTGGTAGTGACTCGAGAAACGAAGACGGGTACCTTGTACATGACCACAAGTGCAAGGGATACAATGGCACTAGCAAACGTTGGTTCAGACACAAGTTTGTGGCATTAGAGGATGTGGCATATGAGTGAAAATGGGATGAAGATTCTACAATGAAAAAGGTAAGTTGCTGGGTTTGAAGTCTGTAGAGTTTGATTTGTGTGAGGGCTACATCTTCGAGAAGCAGAGGAATGTCAGTTTTCTGAAAGACGACAGGGCACCAATACTAGACAGGCTAGAGTTGTTACACATAGATCTGTGGGGACCTTCCCTAGTTACATCTCTAGGAGGCTCAAGGTTATATGTCACGTTTATAGACGACTCTAGCAGGAAGGTATGGGTTTATTTTTTGAGAAATAAATCTGATGTGTTTAAAGTTTTCAAGAAGTGAAAAGCATTGGTGGAGACTGAAATCAGGGTGAAGCTGAAATGTTTGAGATCAGAAAATGGAGGTGAATACACAAACAGGAGATTTAGGGAGTTCTGCTCCACCAGTGGAATCAAGTGAGAGAAGACAATTCTAGGGATGCCATAGTAGAATGGTGTGGCTGAGCGGATGATCAGGACGCTAAATGAGAGAGCTAGAAGCCTGAGACTACATTTTGAGCTACCCAAGTGCTTTTGAGTTGATGCAGTGAACATAGCAGCCTATTTTCTAAATCGGAGACCATTAGTACTGTTGGGTTTTAGAATTTCAGATAAGGTATGGAACAGAAAAGAGGTGAACTTATCTTTTCTAATAGTCTTTGGTTGCACATCATATGTTCATATTAATTCTGATATTATAAGTAAATTGTAACTAAAGTCCAAAGTCTGTTATTTTATTGGATATGGTGATGACAAGTTTGACTACCGATTTTGGGATGACAAAAATCGAAAGATTATCAGAAGTAAGAATATGGTATTTAATGAACATGTGCTGTACAAGGACAAGTCAAAGGTTGAAATAGACAGTGCATTGCCAAAGACATAGAAATTTCAAGTTCATTGACTTGGATGACATTTCTGAGGGAGCCAAACAGAACGGAGATAAGAAAGACAAGGAGAACGTTAACCCACATGTGGAACACAGTACACACCAATAATAGCAGTTAGGAGTTCTTCCAGAAGTATCAAACTGCCACAACGATTTTTACCGTCTATGTTCTACATACTGCTCACTAATAGTGGTGAGCCAAAGAGTTATACAAAATCCTTGCAGACTAAGTGTTAGATGAAGTGGGAGTTAGCAATGAAGGATGTGATGGGTTCCTTGCTAACAAACCAGATATAGGAGCTGACAAGATTGCCGGCTGGCAAGAAGGCACTACACAACAAGTGGATATATAGAGTGAAAAAAGAACATGATAGTTGCAGGCGCTACAAGGCAAGGTTCGTTGTGAAGGAATTTCAGCAGAAGGAAGGAGTTGACTTCACTGAAATCTTATTTTCGATTGTGAAGTTGACAACAATCAGAACAGTGCCAAAAATTATTGTTGTAGAGGATCTGTTTCTGGAGTAGTTGGATGTCAAGACTGTATTTTTTCACGGTAAATTGGAAGAAGACATGTACATACGCCAGCCTGAGGGATTTACAGTGAAAGACAATGAAGACATGGTCAGCAAATTGAAGAACAGCTTGCATGGTTTGAAACAAACTCCAAGGCAGTGGTACAGGAAGCTTGATAGTTTCATGCAGAGTACTGGATTTACAAGGCTGGAGGCAAATCATTGTTGTTATGCCAAGAGTTTTGACAGTTTCTATATCATCCTGTTGATGTACGTGAATAATATGCTCGTTGTTGGACCGTACATCAAAGAGATCAACAAACTAAAGAAGCAGTTGTCAAAACAATTTGCTATGAAAGATTTGGGAGCTACCAAGCAAATTCTTGGGATGAGAATAGTCAGAGACAGAGTTAAAGGGACCGTGAGACTATCCCAAATAGAGTATGTGAAGAAAGTGTTGACCAGATTCAACATAGATGGCGCAAAACTTGTTAATACGCCTTTAGCTAGCCATTTTAGGCTAACTAAGGACCAGTCTCCGAAAACAAAACATGAGTTGGAGCATATGAGTATGGTCCCATATGCATCGACTATTGGTAACCTGATGTATGCTATGGTCTGTATCAGACTAAATATTACACATGCAGTGGGAGTAGTCAGCAAATACATGAGCAATCCATGGAAGCAACATTGTGATGCTGTCAAATAGATTCAGAGATTTTTGAAGGGGATTACAAAAAGGACATGACTAAAGCTGTAGGGTTATGTGGATGCCGACTTAGCCGGCGATATTGACACTAAGAAGAGCACCATTGGGTTTGTCTACACCCTAGGTGGCACAACAGTGAGTTGGGCGTCAAAGTTGCAGAAGGTCGTGGCTCTTTCTACGACAGAGACAGAGTATGTTGCTGTGATAGAGGCTAGAAAGGAGATTGTGTGGTTACAGGGTCTCATGGATGAGTTGAGTAAGAAGGTTGACAGATGGACGCTCAACAGTGACAGTCAGAGTGCCATATTTCTTGCCAAGAACCTAACATTCCACTACAGGACGAAGCACATACAGTTGCGGTATCACATTATTAATTCGTTCATTACTAGACAGTAGTCAGTTGAATCTTGTAAAGATTAGTGGGGCGAAGAATTCAGCTGATATATTGACAAGAGGAGTCAACATTGACAAACTGAAGTTGTGCCCAACTTTAGTTGGTCTTCAGGGTTAGAAGACAGAAGATGGGTCACACAGGTTTAAGTGTTTGTTTTGGTGGTTTCAAGGTGTTAGTGAGTTTGATGGGATGTCTCAAGACTTGGAGTAATTTACTTCAAGTGGGAAAATTATTAAGTTGAGTGAAGAAAAATCAGGAAATTGGGTTGACCGCTCGATCGGTCTTTTGACCGCTCGATAGATCACTCGAGCAGTTTATGCGAGGGTCGCCTGTTATAGGCTGCTAGGGTTGCAGTAGCCGCAGTGTGTGTGTTATTTTTCTTCTGATATTTTGTATTCCTCTCCCAAAAACTCTTCTTCTCTTGTAACCTTCAATTATAATAGTGAAACGTGTAATCCTATGGACGTAGGCACAGATTACCGAACCATGTAAATCTTGTATTTGTGCTTGGATTGTCTCTTTTTCTCTTCTTTGTTTATTATTCCGTGTTTGTGTGTTCGTGATTGATCTTGAATTGGGATTAGTGATCACGTTTTAATCCCCAACAACAACTCTAAGAATTTTTGTCACTAGTGTCATTAATAACTCAAATTCAACAATTCTATAGTATATAATAATAGTTATCGCATATTCTTAATAAATTTCTATATTAATTTGAATTTTCTTAAAAAATAAACTAAGTTCATTTTTACTTTTTAGTGGTGATATGATTTTTTTAAAAAATATTATACATAATAAATTTATATTTTTCATCCATTCTAGTGGATTCGTTTGAAACCACAGCATAAGCAGTAGCGTAGCTAGTGTTCCTACTAATTGTAAAGAAGAAAAAGAAACAAAATTAAAGTTTGTTTGGTCATTAATAACAAAAGTAAGTAAATGCAATGGTTAAAAACGTAGTTGTCAATATCATACCGTACTGGCCCGTACCGGTCGGTATATATCGGTTTAGAATAATACTGGAACGCTAATTACTTAGTTTCGTATCGACTAAAATATTGATCTGTACCAGTTTATACCAGCAGTACCGGCCAATACACTAACTTATACCGGGTAATACCGAATATATACCAGTCCATATATAATTAATTTTTTTAAAAAATAAATATTACTTATTTTTTTGTTTCTATTTTTATTTTTATTTTTATACTTTAATTCAAGTATCAAACATAGCATAAAGGGAGAGTTCTAAAACTAATCAATATTAAATTATTATTAAAAAATTTACATATTAAATTTTATTACTTTCAAATTAGGTATCTCACTATAAACAATGAGATTTAAAATTTAAATTAGGCTAATTAACTAAAATATTTTTTCAAATAGATAATTATGTTAAACTAAATTATTTATTATTGAACAATATTTTTTAGGGTAATTTAGGGTTAGGTCACATTTGGAATTTTTTTTTGGGTTTAGTCCCAAAACAAAATTAGTTTTGTAATAGATCCCATTTTTTTATTTTTTTTCCTAAAATACCCTCAAATTTTGAATCTATCCAAAATTAGAAAATGTGTTTCTTCTTCTTCTAAACAACCAAATAACAAATACCAAATAATCAAAGCTAATAATACACTCAACAGAAATCCAATAAAGAATGCTACACCCAACAAACAATGATACACCCAACAGAAATCCAACAGAGAATGATACAGCCAACAAAAAATGATACACCCAACCATTACGTACTATTATGTTAAGAAATAGTGAACATGTGAAATAATTGAATAATTAACTTCAACATGTAGTTAAAGTATCATTTTTTGCAATTTAACTACTAGGTGACGTAATGTATCATTTTCTACAATCACATGTATCATTTTCTGCAATCACATGTATGCAGTGACAGAACGATTTCATTGCAGAAATTAACCCACTATTAGAATCATATATGAGAATAAAAAAACTAATCTTGAAAATGGATTGAAGTGCAAAATAATGGATGAGAATGAAAACTAATCTTGAAAATGGCGTTATACCCAATTTTCCAGAACTGAAACGAAATCGAAAATGGCAAAATGTAAATGAAAACAAAGAAGCACATAAATTAACCAACAATCAGTTGTGCCAGAATCGAAAATGGCAATTCCCGTGAAACTTGTGTGAAAAATAAAAAGAGAAGTTGGAAAAAAGATTTCCATATATCAAAATAACTCTTTTACCATATCACCTTAATTACAATTAATAAAGGGTATAAAGATCTATATTTTATTCAAAATTTTAAAAAAGGACCTTATAAAATATCATACTTTTAATAAGAACTAATCCCAAAGTATCTTCCTAAAAGGGAATTTATCCCAAATTTACGCTATTTTTTAAACGTGTATATATAATATTTTGTAACAATAAATTTAAAATAGTATTCGATATTCACCGATACCGATATATAGTATACCAATTAAAAATTTAATATATTGTCCGATACAATATTTAGAACTATAGTTAAAAAAGTGATATGATCACAATATTAAATCTATGTTTGATCTAACTTAATTTAAAAGTTAAGTCTTTAAAAAAGTTATTTGGTTTGGATTAAGGTGACTTTTTTTTATATATTTTTATATTTTATTTTTTACAAAAAAAAAACTCAGAAATTTAAAAGCTTAAAAAAAATGCTAGCCGACACATGGACTAATTAGAGAGGGAAAAACTTCACGACATAGGATGTAATTATTTAGTCGAGTAGTGGTTCCACATGTACGGAATTTTCTTACCGAATGTTTTGAAGATCGGGGAAGCGTGCTGTCCTCCAATGGATTGCATGCTCGTATTGAGCTTTAAAATATATGTTTTTTAAATAAGTTTTTATAATTCAATCCGTTTATTACGTAGAACTCGTTGAGTTTGTTTTAAATATAAAATATCAAATTCATCGGATACCTGAAACTAAATGATTAAGTAACATCTGTTTAAAAATATTTTTTTAAATTATAATTTTTATTTATTTATTTATAAAACAACATTAGGAGATATTACTCAATCACTTAGCTATAGGTATCCGATAAATCTGATTTTTTACACAATAAACAAACTCAACGAATTCTACGTAATAAACAAATTAAATTATAAAAAATTATTCGAAATATATATTCTTTAGAGTGCAACAAGAGTATGCTGCCCATTGAGGGGCAGCACGCTGCCGGTTCCCGAATGAAAGGAAGAAGGACAAAAACATTCATTAGCGGCTGTGAAGACCACTCGTTGGTGACTCCATAAATACTATGTATTACATTAATGTGCAATGTATGATGTTCATTGTTATTTTTATTTTAAAGATATAAAATATTTTATTATACACAATAATTTTTATAAAATTTATATTTTTAGAATATATTTATTGATATCTATTAAAAACTAAATATTAAAACTATGAGTATTTTTTTAAAAAAATAGGATCTCATTTGGTAGAAAGACTTATGTATTGACTTATTGGCAACCTAATAGGTTATTTTCATGCTTTGTTAAAATTCTTATATTTTTTTTAGAGTTAATTAGAATTTAGTCATATTTTTAAAAGTGATAGGAGAATTAATTCTATTACTAATTTTTTTAAAGTCTTATTTATAATAGGGACAAATTTGCCCCTCTTTACATGTCTCATCCAAAAACCCTTTTTTCAAATTCTAGTCTCGCTGGTGTTACTCCTCCTCCTCCTCCTTCTCTTCCTTACCGCCGACCATCACCGCTGACACTACCAACCACCACCGTCAACGCAAATACTGACAGATCTGTTCATCCATCCATCCATCCATCCATCCATCCAAATTTGTTTTGCAAACCACGGGCACCGCCTTTCTCCTCCATCCAATTCTGTTCACGCATCGCCAGCACCGTTGGCACCGCCATCCATCCAGATCTATTCATCCATCCATCCATTAAGTCTCCCCTCCTTCTAGCTGCTCCTCCTATCATCTTCCACCGATCCTCCGTGCTCAGCGCATATGAGCTGGTCTTTTAATGTTCCTTTAAGTTTTGTTTGTGTTTTGAGTCTTTTCTGTTTCACGCATATTGTGTTTCGAGTTTTCTCTGTTTCACGCGTCCGACATATTCTATTTTCAATCTTCTCGGTTATGCTAAGTCGACATATTATCCTTTTTATAGTTTTTGCAGCAATTTCTATATTTGTGGTGTTTTCCTATCACAATTCTGTTCTGTTTTGCCTGGTATATTCGGTTGCATCTCTTCGATTTGGCTCCAGTTGCTTTTTTTCGCCCCTTTGCATTTCATTAATCTTACTTCGATAAGACCCGCCGCTTTGACAAGTCATTTTGTTCTGCTTCAAACAGAAAAATTCATTCCTTGAGACTTGATTTTGATGATGATAGAAAATAGCAGCGCCTCCGCTCCATTTTGTTCTGTCGCCACCTCCGTCGTCGCTTCTCCTCCTCATCGCTATCGTCGACCACCTGGTTTGTTATATTAACCGGCGATTCGTTAAAGTGATAAGTTTATTAGAAGTTAAACTGAAATTTTTATTAAAGTAATAAAGTGATAAATAAACTGAGGAATTCTCTTAAAAGTGATAAATTTATCATAAATTAAACTAATAAATTTATCAGAAGTTCAAGTGATAAATTTCTGTTAAAGTGATAAATTTCTGTTAAAGTGATAAATTTCGCCGGAGAAGATGGAGTGGCATAAATTGGTGTCGAGGAAGTGGCTGGAATCGACGTCAGAGGAGTAGCTGGCGTCGGAGGAAAAATAGTGGCGGCATGGTTGGGAATAAATAGTGCTTGGACTTGGGGGTATTTTGAAAAAAATATATTGACCTAGGACTAAATTTATTAAAATTTAATAAATGAAACTAATTCTATTATTACTTTGCAAAATATGACTGCGGTCAAAACAACCCCTATTTACTATAAAAATAAGCCACTTAATAAGTTTAATATTTTAGCTTAGAGTTAAAAAATTAAGAAAAAAATCAATAAGTCAACTTTTAACTCAAATATTCTCTATTTTTATTAATATTTAATCGACTATAATTGTTCTCAGTCTAATCCAGTTCAAAGAAAATTTCTCAATGTCGACATTTTTTTTCTTTTTTCTTTCTTTTCTTGTAAAGTTAAACAAAGAAATATAATTATATTTTTTTTTAGAGTTCCTTCACTTTCTTTGGCTAATTTTCTCTTCTATTTGTTATCTTCCATAAGAAACTTTTCATATATAAATACTCATTTTATTAAAATTAAATAATAAAATTAATAAATATATATATCAGAAATCTCTTGTACTTTGTGTTAGGATAAGAAAAATTTCCATACAATATGCAATAAGATTAAACATAGAGACTTTTAATATTATTAAAATTTTACAATCTTGTGCACCAGTTAATTAGAATTGATTATATGAAATTTTTTTAATAGAATTCTATTCTATTAAGGGTCATATATGATCCGTTAGATTCAACAAGTACATACTTTACATTATCATTGTATCACATATCACTCTAATTAGGTCTACCGCTTAGTGTTTCTATTCAAAGTACCCTTATTATTTTTCTTCACTATTGCATTTAATAATCTATACTGTATGTTAAGTCACTTTATTCTATGTTTTCTCAACTTATTTTTATTTTAAATATTTTTATTCTATTTTTTCTCAACTTATCTTTATTTAAAAGATTTTACATAATTGAATAATTTTAAGATATATCTCATTTTTTAATAATAAAAGAATATTGATGTGATTTATTTGTTTTAATATGGAAGGTGCTCGTTGCAACAAATTTATGGTACCTTTGACAATTATTTTCTAAAGTTATCAAAATAGTATTGTTTTTGTAAGGATAGGGTACGTTTTAATTATTTTATTTATTTTAATGAATTTAATTACCTATATTATTTTTAAATATTTTTGTAATTATTTAAATTGGGTGAAAGTGTGGTTCTAATTGACACGTGTTGTATATTCTTTTGTGTGAATAGAGACTCAAGAGATTTAATTTAAGGGTAATTTTGGATTTCGATAAATTTCAAGAACATAACATAAGTTAAAATATTAATCCCGGTGTAATTTGGATGCTATTATATGATTTAATTGGTTGTCCAAAGGTTTGTGGCATTTTGATAGATTTGTTGAGATTTGGGGCCTAGTTTTGGGGAGTGGCTTCTAGAAGAAGCAAGCACAAAACCCACACTTAGGAGTGTACTTATCTAGGTCGGTGGACAGCCGGAGACTGGTTTGAGGCCCGGTAGTGTGCGGATCAAGCTTGATCCGAGAAAAGTCTAGCCTAACTTAAGCTTAGAGTAGAATTTTTAGGTTTGGGCTTACCCTTATGAGCCCGTGAGCCGGGCTGGACTGGGATCGTTTAGCCTGCTCATTTGGCCAGAGCCCTTTATTATATTTAATTATTTATGTATTACGTATTTATATATTATAAAAAACTTAATGTATTTATTGTAATATAACTTAACATAATTTATAAACTAGTATTATAAACTCTAATTTAACATTACAGTTTATTATAAATATTAGTTCATAACATAGTTTATAAACTAATATTAATACATGACAAGTAAGCTAATTTATAAATCTATAATAAATTAATAAACTTATAATAATATAAACTTATAAACTAATAAACTAATAAAGTATAAACTTATAATAAAATAATAAACTAATAATACACTATAAACTTATAAACTAATAACTAATAAAGTATAAACTTATAATAAACTAATAACTAATATTAAACCACAAACTTATAAACTAAGCAACTAATATTAAACTATAAACATATAAACTAAGTAACAAAAAAACTAATTATAAATTTATAATAAACTATAAATTTATAATAAAATAATCAACTAATAAATAAACTTTTAATAAACTATAGAGTATAAATTTAATAATTTATAGTCTTATAGAACAAGTCAATAACTCAAAAAATAAATAAAAAATAAATAAAAAACATAAAAAGCCTAAAAAAAGCCCGGCCTGCGGCCCGAGCTCGAGACTCGGGTCCGAGTATTAAGCCTAAGCCCTATACTCCTTGAGCCTGGGCCGACCCCTCCCCAGAAAGTTCGGTTCGGCCCGGTCTGAACTTTTTGCAGAAACTCACAAAGACAAAGATTGTTCTCCTTGACCAGGGCTACGCATACAACCAAGCGGATCATAATTTCGGCGAGCTCGAGTTTCCCACAAGTGTAAGATTTTTGAAATTTTTGACTTTGGAAGTAGAACTTTTTACTAAACTTGAATACTCAGGTTATACGTGATGAAATTGTTCTTTATTACTTGATTTTTTACTTTAAAAGTTGAAGTTTTACTTTAAACCCTAAGTTTCTTGAAAACCTTAGAATGGATTTAGTTGGATCTTGAGAATACTTGACTTTAATGGGATTAAAGTATTCTAGAATCAATTTATAACTTATTATGTTGATTGATTATGAAATTTGTGGAGTTAAACGAAAACCCTAGATTTATTAAGAAGTTAGAGATGGAATGGGTTTGTTATTGATGCTAATTTGTGATAGAATTCAATTATGTATTGCAAATTGAAGATGGTTGGATGAATTAACCACGAATTTTGGTATTTATGAAATTATTTGAATTTTTGGCTATGCTGTGTAAAATGGTTATAGTCTAATTAAAGTACTGAGACAACGTGTGGAATTAATTTGAGTTTGACTAATCTCGCGGTGAAAATTCAAAAATTTACGCAAGATCGATTGCCCTACACAT
>JAULJZ010211555.1:0-18621 GCA_032270985.1 Heliamphora pulchella | reverse complement strand
AACTTTAAATAACCACAATTGATTATACATCTAGATTTATCTATTCTTTTAAATAATGCATACATAAATTTATCTGTTCTTTTAAATAGGCTAAAGTGATTAACATATAAATTATTTGTCTTCTAGAAAAATACATCTAAAGCATTTTCATTGAACAGATAAATGTATCTGTAACTTTTATATCATGTATAAACAAAACAAATAAATTTATCTGTTTTTTTTTCAATAAGCACAAGTTACATAGAGATAAATTTATCTGTTCCTTTAAGTGAGGAAAACTACTAACAGATAAATTTATCTGTTCTTTTAAATAGGCAAAAGTGTTTAACAGATAAATTATCTGTCTTTTATAAAAACACATCTAAAGCATCTTCATTAAACAGATAAATATATCTGTAACTTTTACATGATGTGTAAACAATACAGATAAATTATCTGTATCAGTCTATTATTAACAGATAATTTATCTGCTTGTTCTTACAGCTAACTTTGCATTCATAATCCAGGTGCTCTCTTCAATTATCCAAACAACAACGGAAGAAAATGAACTCTTTGAGTTCATTATATATGAGGAAAAACAATCTGATGATGAGGTCGAAGGACATGGTGACTTTATGCCTGAAGTAGTAGTGCTTGAAGGACAGAAAACAAGAGATGATGAAAAAAAAACATTTGAAATTTTGGAAAACACATAAATTGACATGTTGAAGGAAATTCTAGAAACAAATGAAGATTCAATTCAAAAAATAAAGAAGATGGAAGATGATTTGAAGGAAAAAACATCTAAGAATAAAAAGATGAAGAAAACAATCGAACAGCTCAGTGAAGAAAATAAGAAATTGCTTGAACAAATTGAGAAACTTTCTGCCCATCAAGTAACACAAATATTTGTTGACGAAAAGAAGTTTGCTGAAGCAAAAACGAAAATAGAAGAGCTCCAAACAAAAAATCAAAAATTGCTTGATCAAATTGTTGAACTTTCTGTTCACCAAGCCACGGATGTTTCAAAGCAACTAGAAATTGAGCTATTAAAAGAAACAGTGAAAACTCTTGAGCAAGAAAAACAGCAAGTGATTGAGGTAACAAGACAACCAAAAGAAGTTGTTGATCAAGAGTAAAAAAAAAAAAAAAAGCTCAACTAACTCCATCTTCTATGATTGCAAGAATCAAGATAAAAGAAAGGACAAACAAAACGCTTTGTCACGTCCCAAACTCTGGGCCACATGAAACACCCAAAAACAACCAAACATATACCCAACCCGAGAATATACTCTCAAAATAAATCATACATGTATTTTATATAAACGCCAAACAACAAACATTACAAGGCTCCAATGCCGAGCAACATGTACTAAACATCCATGATACAGATAGAAACAAAAGGAAGACTACACTTTTTCCACCTCTCCAGCACCCCCAGATCAAGCTGCGTGACCGGTACCTGAAAAAAAGCAAATCCCACACCGTGAGCCAAGGCTCAGCAGAAACTAGACAAGCATGCAGTATAAACAAAACATGCTAGGAAAACGAAGTGCATGTTTAGACTTTCTTTCAAGCCTTGAAAACAGTTTGAAAACGATTTTAGATCTCGACTCACAAGAGCCATTAAAAAAAGTTTTCACAAGCAATGGAAAAGCGAGGATAAAAATTATTTTTCGACTCATCAGAGCCTTAAAAACAATTACAGTATTACGACTCCTGTAAGCCGTTAATACAGTATTTCAACTCACGTAGGCCGATAATACAGTTTTAAGAAAACTAGTTTATCCGTCCCAATATGCAATATATGCAAGCCATGAATCTTCTGGGACTTTCACCGAAAGACCGCAGCCCACAACTATGCAACACACACAATCCGTGCAACACAGACATCTTCACGGACTTTCCCCGTAGGACCATTATCCACCCTCATTGCATGCCTTGTTGACCAGGGTCAACGAATATCTTCATAGACTTTCACCGTAGGACTATTATCCGCCCTCCATAGACAATTTTACGGACTTTTACCGAAGGACCATTGTCCGCCCCACATGCAATATAGATACAATTCTACGTATCAACAAGCATCTCTACACATACCTAAACCACGGGATAAAATCGCATATAACAGGATAACAAAACCCAAATCCCTAAAGGCATCAAGACCACAGAGGCCACTCACCTACATATCATGCACAAAGATAAAACTATCCACAGTTCTATAGGCACAAAAGCACGTATAACCACGATATCCCACAAACGACACCACAAAACTCGATAAGACATCACAAGCCACACACACACCCGTCATCTGTTACCCGAACAACCCATCCACAAACTGGGACCCGTCCACACACCAAGACCCGTCCACACACCGGGACAACCAACACCTAACACGGAGATCAACACCTGAACCTCCCTCAGACCGATTCTCACCAAAACCAAACCTTAAAACCGAACCACGGACCTACACGTTCCAAACATAACCAGCACGCACACAACCGTGCCACAACTCCCCAAATCTAACCATGCACGTCAACCCAAGAACGGCATCTAAACGAAACACCCGAAACCACAACACGACCCCCAAACCACCACATTACCAACCGACCCCCAAAAGGAATCCACAGGTATTTGAATCAACTAATTCCCATAAATTAATCAATTGAATATCATAGGACGCTAATCGAAAACCAAAACCCAACCACCGAACCATCATCACACTGCCCAGAAGTTTAGTCGACCGAACCAAGCCCCCAGTCGACCGAACAACACACTAGAAAACTACCAAACGCCTCAATGCACGGTTCAGTCGACCGAACCCCATGGTCCAGTTGATCGAACTCAAGAACTATGATCCAGTCGAGTGAACCTATGAGTTCAGTCGACCGAACTCACCCAGAAACCGTTTTTAAACTATGAGTTCAGTCCTCTAAACCTCAAATCGAAACCTCCAAACTCTAATCCAACATCCTCAAACATACACACGCCTGAGCCTAACACCAAGACCTCAAAAGAAACCTCCGACACCCGATTCCATCCACCGAAATCGATAAAAATCCGATTTTAAACCCAAAATCTAACTTTTACAGAAAATCAGATCTACAACAATCTGACTGGTAAAAATACACTCGATTACACGTAGCATCCTCATAAAACATACAGGTCTAGAATCCTACCTCGGTGAGTTCAAAACTCGATATCTCAATTCACGTGAAAAATCGAGCTTCGCCGGAATCAAATTCTGGCCGGATGGTTGCGTAGCCCACCGTGCCAAAAGCAAGGATTTGCTGTCTGATCGTCGAAAATCGAGCCCTGGACCCCCGAAAACTTAGAGCAAAGGCAGAGAAAAAACGAAAAACTTACTGGAGATGTTTTGAAAAATATCTTTTGAAAATATCTAACACCAGATATTTATAGGTCCCCAGAAATTTTTTTTTTGAAATTTTAAAATTCGCACAACGGCCCACGGCCCCGGAAACCTACCCCGCATGCATATCTAAGCCCGATCATGCATTAAAAGTAGTAAAAACATGCTCAAATGAAAACACGCAACGCGCGTCCGAAAACGCTGAAAAAGAAAACGAGTCAGGGTCTCACACGCTTCCTGAATTCCAGTATCAACCGAAAAGGGGAATGAAGAAAAATACAAACAAAATTGGAGACCAAAAATAAGTACAAGCCCAACAACCATTCCAACAAACAAATCCAGTCGAAACCAAACAACCCAATGTAGAACAGGTCCAAGTCCAAGAACCCAATCCAATCCCAATCGACGTGGAAGAATATGTTTCTGCAGAGAAAATTGTCAAAGCAGCAAGAAAACCAAAAAGGCTCAACTTTCCAAAGGGTTTTCCTGTCACCTTGCTATTAACTGAAAAAGATAAATAAAAGATGAGCCTTATTTTTGCAAAGGAAGAAGAATTTGAGTATGTAAAAAGTAATTATACTAAGCTATATATAAAACATAAATTTAATACTAAATTATACTATTATGTGAAATTTCAGGGCCTAAGTGTGGGAATCTGTAGAAGATTATGGAGGAATAACACTAGATGAATGTGTCAAAATGATGAAAGAAAAAGATTGCTCCAACAATGTAAATTTCTAGACCTTCTAACAAATAAATTTATCTGTTAATTGTTGACTTATCCATTGTGCTTATATGTTAAGACAGATAAATTTATCTGTTATGAAAACAAAAGAATTCAAAAACAAATAAATTTATCTGTTAGCATGTACAAAATCATATATAATTAACAGATATATTTATTTGTTAGGTTATGAAGAACACAATGTGGTAACAGATAAATTTATCTGTATGTTTACAACATGTAAAATGTCCACAGATAAAGTTATCTGTACGGTTGAAAGCAAATTGAAAGTAAACAGATAAATTTATCTGTTAAGGTATATAAAGCCACAAGCCACTGACAGATAAATTTATCTATTATTATAAACAAACAGATGAATTTATCTGTTAGGTTATGCAAAGGCACAAACCATTGACATATAAATTTATCTATTAAAGCAAGCACAAGTTATGAAGACAAAAGGAACTCGTTAACAAATAAATTTATCTGTTAGTATTCATTTTTTACACTTGTTAAACAACTAACAATATATATACAGGTTATTGATGAATACTCCTTTCTTTTGGCTAAGGAGCAAGAAACAAGTGGAAATGTGAGAAGCAAATGCCTATTCTTTACCTATTTAGAATGGGTAAACAAAATATTTACATAATTATCATGACATAATAGATAAATGATTGCACAAATACTAATTTTATTTGTACTATTAAATAATCATTGATCAAGTGACAAACAAACACAATAAGAGCCTATAAGATTGACAATTACCTCTCAACAATTGATGATCAATACAGGTAACTTGTTATCTTCTCTTATATTATGATAACCACATGTCATTAACAGATAAATGTATTTGTCAAATAGTAATAAAGATACGTTATTAACAGATAAATTTATCTGTTCCAGTAATCAAACGATGAAACTATGGAGTCACATAAATTTATCTGTTCTTTCAAATAAACATATAAACATATATATATATATATATATATATATATATATATATATATGTTATATTAGTGTTATTATTTCATTAATTTTACTGATAAATTTATCTTTTGCATTCAACGATACAGCTTTCTTATATTTCCAATGAACTCCAATGGGAACCATCCAACAAGCAAGTCATATCATTGGACTCTCCTTATTTTTTATATTGAAAAAGGCTTTTGGTTCCATTATAACTCCATAAAGACAAGGAAAGGCATTGAAGACCCATTCTTACAAAATGATTTCGTTGTGGTAAGCAATTAATTTACATTAAAATTACAACTTAAAATAAATTACTATAAACAAAAATATGACTAATATATAAATTGTTGTCATTGAAGAAAACATATGTTGAAGCATTCATGAAAAAGTAACACGAAGAGCAAAAGAATATGCCAAATTTTAAATCATATCATGTCCAAAGTGTCTTCGAAAAATAAAATTTTAATGCACCAATTATATCAAGTGAAGATGCTCCAAAACAGATATCTAGATCGTAAGTTTATCTATTTAATTTGTATAGTTACAATATTATCTGTTATATCTCCTAAATTTATTAACTTTTTAATTTTGTAGGGTTGATTGTGGCATAATTGTCTGCTTTCTAATGAAGCAATATTACGAAGGAAGACAAATATCTCTTTCAAGGGCCCGGGATCCAGGAAGGTGAACAGCGGCAAGAAGAAAAAGAAAAGGTTACTCACTTAACCCCTTTTTCTTTAAATGTCTGTTACATCTTGGAATATTCGGGGTCTGAATTGTTCTTTTAAACAAAATGAATTGAAGTTTTTTGTTAGAAAATCTCATGTCAAATTACTTATTTTAAATAAAACTAGGATTAAAAAAGATAAGGCTAACCTAATTTTTGATAAAACTTTTCCTTCATGGAATTTTGCAAATAATTATGATTTTGGTGATTTGGGTCGTATTTGGGTTTGCTGGGATCCTATTTGTGTTAACTTTCAAGCTACTGATTTTGGGGACTAATGGATCCATGAGAAGACCACTTTTTTGGAAAATAAAGCTTCTTTTTGGGTTACCTTTGTGTATGGTCTTAATACTTTTGGGGAGAGGATTAGCCTCTGGCATAAGATTGTTTCTCTTGCTTCTGGCCTCACTGGCTCCCCCTGGTTAGTGCTGGGAGATTTTAATGCCATGCGTTACCCTAATGAGCGTATTGGGGGCTGTGGTAAATGGCCTGCACATATGGATGATTTCAATAAGTAGACGTATGAGACTGAGTTAGACAACCTTAGATATAGTGGGATCCAGTTTACTTGGTCTAATAATCAGCAGGGCGATAGTTTTATCAAGTCCAAGATTGATCGTGCCCTTGTTAATGAGGCTTGGATCATCTCTATGGTTCAATCTAGTGTCTTCTTTGGACCTCCTAGTATTTCGGGTCATGCTCGTATTAATATTATGCTTAATTTTGGCAGCATCAAGTCTAGGAAGCCTTTCAAGTACTTTAATTTTTGGGCTAAGAGCTCCCAATTCATCCCTTTGGTTAAGGAGGTGTGGTGCACTTCCGTTGATGGGTCGGATATGTTTAGGGTTTGCCAAAAGTTGAAGTTGCTGAAAGTTCAGCTTAAAAAGATTAATAAGGAT
Organism: Heliamphora pulchella; assembly: GCA_032270985.1. Lineage (NCBI taxonomy): Eukaryota > Viridiplantae > Streptophyta > Magnoliopsida > Ericales > Sarraceniaceae > Heliamphora > Heliamphora pulchella. The sequence continues at coordinate 11,950 of JAULJZ010211555.1, read as the reverse complement.
TCATATAGTGATATATCCAATCGTGTGGCCAATCGGAGGGCTGTCCTTGAGAACCTCCAACTTCGGCTTGATTTGGCCCCTAGTGATACTAATTTGTATGATATTGAGAGGGCGGCTTTTAAATCTTTTGTCGAGCTTGTTATGGCTGAAGAAAGTTTTCTCAAACAAAAATCTAGGATTCAATGGCTTAACCTTGGGGATTAGAATTCCAAGTTTTTCTTCAAATCTGTTAACTTTCAGCATAATAGGTCTCGTATTACTTCTGTAACAGGTGAGGATGGGGTGGTCTACACTGAAAAACACCATATCTCTGAGCATATTGTTGGCTATTACCAGGATCTTCTTGGTACGGACTCTAGTGTTGATAGGGTTGGGATTAGGGATTTAGAGGGGTATATCACTAAGCGGCTATCTCCCCAAAGTGTTGCTAGTATGATGAGACTATGATGAGAGATGTCTCCGAGAAAGAGATTCGTGCTACCATGTGGTCTCTTAAAGCTAATAAAGCCCCTGGCCCAGATGGCTACTCAGCTAGTTTTTTCAAAGGCGTCTGGGACATGGTGGGTCAGGATGTCACTAAGGCGATTAAAAGTTTCTTTGATTCAGGCTATATCCTTCGGGAGATTAATACGGGTCTTATAGCTTTGATCCCTAAAGTCCCTAACCCTTCATCCATTAAGGAGTATAGGCCAATCTCCTGTTGCAACACTATCTACAAATGCATCTCCAAAATCATTGCCAATAGAATCAAGGACTCCCTGGCTAAGATCATTTCTCCTGCTCAATCAGCCTTCGTTAAGGGGCGGAAGATTGCAGATAATATTTTCCTATCGCAGGAGCTCCTGAGGGATTATCATAACAAAGTCATGGTCCTAGATGTGCTCTTAAAGTTGACATCATGGAAGCTTATGATAATGTGCGTTGGGATTTTATGATTGAGGTTCTTAGGTGCATGGGGTTCCCGGAGAGAATGGTTACTTGGATCAAAGAGTGTATTACTTCTCCTAGCTTCTCTGTTAGTATTAATGATGAGCTTAATGGTTTCTTTCGGGGAAGAAAGGGTCTTCGACAGGGGGATCCCTTATCCCCCTATCTTTTTGTTATGGCTATGAGGGTGTTGGTTGGGTTGTTTGAGAAGCGCACGCAGGAGGCTTTGTTTAACTACCATTAGAGGTGTGGTAAGAACAAGATTGTTCAGCTCTGCTTTGTTGATGATCTTATGGTCTTCTCTAAGGCAGAGGTTACTTCTGTTAAAGTTATTCGACAGGTCCTGGATGACTTCCAGAGGTTGTCTGGTCTTTCCCCCAGTCCCCAAAAAGGTGACATTTATTTCCTTTGGGGTTGATAGTGTTTTGAAATAGGAGATTTTGGATGTCCTTGGTTTTCGTGAGGGCTCACTTCCTGTTAGGTACTTAGGAGTTCCCCTTATTACTACCAAGCTTACATACCGGGATTGAAAGCCTCTCATCGATAGGATTGCTGGAAGGATCCATGTGTGGACTAGTAAGTTTCTCTGTTACGCAGGCAGAGTCCAGTTGATTGGCTCTATACTTTTCTCTATGCAGGTTTACTAGTCCTCTTTGTTTATCCTCCCCAAGAAAGTGTTTCGTGAGGTTGAGAGGTTGAGAAAGTGTTTCTCTATGAAGTCTTCTGGTGCTAAAGTTGCTTGGGAAGAGATGTGTGTCCCTCGTAAAGAGGGTGGCCTTGGGATTAAATCTTTGGTTCTGTGGAATAAAGTTGCGGTGGCCAAGCATATTTAGTTCTTGTTAACAGGGGGTGATGTATCCTTGTGGTACATGTGGATTAAATCTAATATTCTTCATGGTAAATCCTTTTGGGCAGCTAAGATTCCGCAATTGACCTCCTGGTGCTGGAGGAAGATCCTCCAACTTCGACCGTTGGTCAAGCATTTTTTTCTTTATGAAATTGGTAATGGTGATGATACTTTCTTGTGGTTTGACCCTTGGCATCCTTAGGAGTCTTTGGTTGAGGCTAGGGGGTCTAGGATCGTGTATGACTCCGGTATGGGTCTAGATGCTAAGGTTAAGCAGACTGTGGATGGCAACCACTGAAAATGTCCCTCTGCTGTGACTCTGGATCTTTTGGAGATGCGGAGGGAGGTTAGCTTTCTTCCTGATGCAACCCGATGTGATAGAATCAGGTGGACCCTTAATGGTAATATATTCTCTATTGGGTCCCTTTGGGAGGAGATTCGGGTCCATAAGCCTGCACCGTCTTGGTGTAAATTGGTGTGGTTCAAGCACAACATTTCTCGCGTCAATTTTATTCTCTGGGTTGCAATTAGAGGTCGCTTTAGTACGGGGGATAGGCTTAGAATGTTTGGTCTCGAGTATGATGTTAGATGTTGTTTGTGCTCTGGGGCTATTGAGACCCATGATCATCTTTTCTTTGCTTGCCTTTTTGTTCAGTCTATATGGATTAGGGTTTTAGCTAAGAGTTGGATTAGTTGGTCTGAGAATTCTTGGATAGCATGGAATGATGTTTTTGCCACTAAGGTGGTGGGTAAAACCTTGAGTGCTAGCGTCAAGAGATTGGCGTTCTCTATCTCGGTTTACTGTATCTAGAGGGAACGTATTCTTAAAAAGTTTTAGGGCACTAAGAAGGGCTGAGAGAGAGTCCTGAAGGATATTTCTGAGATGGTGAGAGAGAGGCTCTCCTCCCTTAGGAGAGTGCCTGTTAGTCAGACTAATATAGAGATCCAGGGTGCTTGGAGCCTGGTCATGGATATTTTTCAGCTAATGACTATCATTAACTGCTTCTTGTTTGCTGCAGCTTGGCAGCTCTGCTTGGATGGTTGTGAGTTTTGTTTCTTCCTTTTTCTTATAGTGCTGAGTGATACAATCATATTGAGTGAGTGCTTTGTGAGGTTTCTAACATCTATACGTTGTAAGTTTTTTGTTGTTGTGCAGATTAGCATGAAAAGTTTAGGCGTTTGTTATTTCAAGAGGTGCTTTAGTGAGATTTGCTTCTTTCCTCTTTTGGAGATTGAGCTATACACTTGTCTGGATTTTTTTGGGAGATTAGTCCTCTTTTTATTGGAGTGCTGAGTTTTTCTCTAAGACTACTAGGTCTATATCCCTCTCTGGGTGCGTGTGTTCTATATTGTTCTTTCATTGGTTTATTCTGGTTGATGTGTTCAGGTCCTGTTGGTTGCCAGCCCCTAGAAAGAAGAAGCCTCGATTGGGAGCAGAATGTTCCTCAAGTTTGCCCTTTCTTGGGAGGAAGCAGCCTGATGAGCTCTGGGTTTTTGTTTCGCTTCAGGTTTTATCTTTGGATCCAAGTTTTGATCCCTAGCTATGAGGGGTGTTCATAGCTCCTTTATACTTGTATTGCTTTATATCCTGTGTGGGTAGTTTTATGCCTTTGTTTGGGTTAGTTTGGTTCTTTTGTTTTGTACTTTGGTTGCATTTTTGGGGCTGTTGTTTGTTGTCCCTGTTGGTTTCCTTTTCAGTTGGGTTTTAGTCTTTCATTCGGTTTGGCGTTTTTTTCCAGTGGACTCATTGTTTTTATATGTCTTACCCTTACGGCTTGTGTAAGGGATTGTGTGCGTGTGTGCATGTGTGTTGTTAGGTTTTGTTTGTATTTGGCCATATCAGTTCGATTTTTGAGGTGGGATCGTTGGTTTTCCAGGCTCGGTTGTGCAGCAGCTGTTTGCTTCGTAACCTGCGTTTTTTCTTGCCTAGCTGGTGTTGTGTTCTCATTTTGGTATTGCAGTTTTGTCTTGTCTTGGTGGCAATTTGTTGCATTCTATATGGTGGCCTTTTGATGCTTCGGTTAGCCTTCAATTGTGGGATTGTGAAATTTATTTTGGTTGATATTGCTTCTGTTGGGTTCTATTTGGTGGGATGGTTTAGCTCTTTGCTGTTGCGGCTTTGTGTGTGGCAGGATTTTGCTTAGGCCATTATCATTTATTCCAGCCGTCTCTTGCACAGGCTTTTGTTCACATTGTTTGCTCGGATTCCGTTTCCATTACTTTTAGGAAGTTATGGGGTTGGCATCCATGGTGGTTTTTTCAGTTTTAGTTTATGTTCACCGTTTAGGCATGGGGCCTCTTGTTCTAGTTCTAATCGTCTGCCAGGTTTGTTTTTTGTTTGGGTTTTGGCTCAGCCTAAAGTCGATTTTTTGGTGTTGTTTTGGGCTTTGTCCTCTTGTTTGGCTTTGTTTTCTTGGGTTTGTAAGGCCTGGAGTTTGCCCCTTGTAAATTTGTATTCTTTTTCTTTCTTTTATGTCACAGTTAATTACCCAAAAAAAAAATATCTCTTCCAGCTGACAAATATCTGCCGGTGAAAACAACAAGAGTTTTCAGAGCTGAACTATTACATAAATTCCTTAATGATCCAAGAAAGTCATGGAGCCTGGAAGCATACAATCAGAAACTGTTATTGAAGCAATTCATTGAAAAAAGAAAAAACCAAAACACTTGATTGATTGTTTGTAATATTTTTTGATGTAAATACGTTGTTCTTTTCTGTGAATACGGAATGTAATTTTGTCTTTGTTTGTTCATACAAAAGCAAAAATAATAACAGATAAATTTATCTGTACTATTGTAAAAAGAATTAAACAAGGTACAAATCACTAACAGATAAATTTATCTGTACTATTACGATAAAGCATAAACAAGGTCCAATTCCTTAACAGAGAAATGTATCTCTTAAGTTAAACACACATGACAAAGACAAATGAACTATTTAATAGAAAATTTATCTGTACTATTAGGATAAAGCATAAACAATACCCAAATCCTCAACAGATAATTTATTTGTACTATTGTGAAAAGAATTAAACAAGACACAAATCACTAACAGAAAAATTTATCTGTACTATTAGGATAAAACATAAACAATGCCCAAATCCGCAATAGATAAATTTATCTGTACTATTGTGAAAATGATTAAACAAGACACAAATCATTAACATATAAATTTATCAGTACTATTACGATAAAGCATAAATAATGCCCAAATTCTCAACAGATAAATTTATCTGAACTATTATGAAAAGGATTAAACAAGACACAAATCATTAACAGATAAATTTATTTGTACTATTACGATAAAGTATAAACAATACCCAAATCGTCAACAGATAAATTTATCTGTACTATTACGATAAAGGACAAATCCTCAACAGATAAATCTATCTGTACTATAAGGATAAAGCATAAGTAAGGCACAAATTCTCAACAGATAAATTTATCTATACTATTACGATAAAACATAAACAATACCCAAATCCTTAACAGATAAATTTATTTGTACTATTACGATAAAGTAAAAACAATGCCCAAATCCTCAATAGATAAATTTATCTGTTAAATTAAATACAGTTGATGAATACAAAAGAATTATCTAACAGGTAACTATATCTGTTAGCTTAAAAAAAGTACAAGTAAATATCAGATAAATTTATGTCTTATTTTAAAATTTTGATGAACACAAAATTTAATTATTATTATAATCCATTTCAGGATCAAGTGTGTGTCTTATTTTTCATAACAATCAAGTCGCTTCCTTTCATGATCTCCGCCATTCGTTAAGTGACAGCTAGACGCACCGGGACCGTCCATTGCTTAAAAGCCCTTAACTTCTTATAAACGGAGTAAGAAACAATTTACGTCCTTCAATCATCTTCAACCGACTCAAATCGCTTGGACTGCATTTGGAAGAGCAAGAGTTCTTCTACGGAGATGGGGGAAGAGCAAACCAGTGCAGGTCCTTCTCGTCACCAAGCAGCCTTCCCCTTAGAACCATTGAGTGGGGAGGAGTTAGATCTCATTGACTGCATGTGTTTAAATGTTTTGATAGAACGAGCATGATAGTGTGTGGAATGTGTGAATGTTGTGTATATGTAAACATGAGGGTTGAACCTTAGGATTGATTAGTCTTGCCTTTGGGCGTTTGAATTAACAAATTTGGGAGCCAAGTTAGAAACGCGTTTAGCTGACGTGATTTCTAGTAGGGAATCTAAGTAGGTTGTCCAAATTGACGTGTCACTGTTGTCGATTCTCCTCGGTATATGGGGTTTGTTTAGCATGAACTTATATGACTACGTGTTACCATGCTTATGTGGTTAGTGCTTATATTCATGCGATGTGTTGCATCTTATCTTCTGTGTTTCTTTCATATAGACGTGATGTCTGCACAGAGAGGGCGAGGCCGTGGTCGAGGTTGTGGCCGTGGGTTTGGAGTTGGTGAAGGACTCCGTCGATGGTGTGCTGTGTTGAGACAGCGGTTGGTGAGGATGTGAGGTTGGGGGAGTTGTAGATCCCGTGTCTTTGAGATAGTTAGCCGTTGTTTAGAATGCCTGACCTTCTTTGATTATATCCTAGGAATAGTTCGGCTGACCATCTCTCATGCTTGTGTTGATTGCGATCGACGGTTTGTTTCCTTTTGATTTTGTGCTGAATTTCAGGGACGAAATTCCTTCAAAGGGGTAGAGTTGTGAGACCCTGATCCGTTTTCTTTTTCGGCATTTTTCAACGCGTGTTTATCGTTTTTGTTACGGTATGTTTATATATGTTTTTATGCATGTTCGGATTTAATATGCATGTGGGGTTAGTTCCCGGGGCCGTTGGGCATGGTGGTGCAATTTTAAAAAAAATAAAAAAGAAGATATTTTTGTGGCCTATAAATATCTAGCTTTAGATATTTTGTGGAGATATTTTTGAAAACTTGGTGGCTAAATTTTCTTTTTCCAAACCAAAAGCTCTGCCCTCTCTAGATTCTTGGGGGACCGGGGCTTGATTTTCGACGATCAAACAGCGGATTCTCAGTCTCCTCGTGGTGGGCTACGCTTTCATCCTGACGGAATTTCATTCCTTTTTACACGTGAATCTAAGCGTCGAGTTTTTAACTCAACGAGGTAGGATCCTAAACTCTCATGTCTTATAAGGATGCTACGTATAATCGTGTGTATTTTTATCATTTAAAAATGCACAAAAAAAATTAGTTTATAAGTTGGGTTTTGGTTTAAAATCGTTTTGGGTGTTTTCGGTTGGATGACATCGGGTTTCGAGTTTTTCTCTCGAGATTTTGTGGTAGTTTTGAGCTTGCGTATGTTCGTGGGTTGCTAAAAGGGTGTTTGGATGGTTTAATTTAGGATTGAGAAGCTTTTTCATCGCTAGGGTTTGCGTTTCGTCGTCGTTCAGCCGTTTGATTGGAAAAATCTGATTCTGTTGCGTTTGTGTCGACACTTCTGTTGTTGGTGTCGACACCTTTTCTTTCCATTTGTGTTGTCTTTGCTACAGTTGTTTTGTGTCGACACCTTTTCTGTTTGTGTCGACACCTTCGCTGTTAGTGTCGACCATTTTTCTTTCTGATTGTGTTAACTACACTTTTACTGTTTGTGTCGACACTTTCGCGGTTTGTGTTGACCCTTTTTTGTCGTGTTGGGACCTTAGGGGTTTTCTTTGGTCGTGTTAGGGCCTTAAGGGTTCGTGTAAGCCGTGTTGGGCATGTGTGGGTCCGTATTGGCCGTGTTGAGCACGTGTGGGTTCGTGTTTGCCGTGTTGCGCGTGTGGGGGTTTCTTTTGGTCGCGTCGTGGCATCGGGTGTTTATTTAGGTGTCGTCCTCGGGGGTAACGTGCATGGTTAGATGCAGGTGTTGGTGCACGGTTAGGTGCGTAGTGTTTGTTCATCGTTGGGTGCAGAGCGCATTTGAGCTCGTGGTTCTTTTTGGGGAAAATGTGGTGTTTTGCGAAAATCGTGATTTTTAGGGTTTTTAGTTGGCCTTTGGGTTAGGCTTAGTTTTGTGGGTTGTTAGTTGTCTATGTGAGTAGAAGTCGAGTTATGTGACAAGTGGCGTCATGATGTGAAATTTATACGTGGTTTTATGCATTTATAACTCTAGTTTTATTTATGCATGTTATAAGACAAAAATGTGGTCTTATATGATTTTGAAACATAAGACGAAAATGTGGTCTGATATGATTTTGAAATGTAAGACAGATATGTGGTCTTATGCGATATTGGTATAAATGTTAGCTCTGGTTAACGATAGATGGAAACGAGGTCCGATGAAAGTTAGCTTTGGCTAACGATGGACGGAAAGATGGTCAGATATATGTTAACCATGGTTAACGATGCACTTGTGTGCGAGTATCTGAAGGAAGAAAACGTGGTCCTAACGATACACTTGTGTGCGAGTATTTGAAGGACGAAAACGAGGTCCTGAAGAAGCATGTGTTGCATGTGTTGTACGTGGTGCGTTGTATGGGATGCATGTGTTGTGTCGTGTGGGTGGCGTGCGTGCGTTGTGTGTGTGCATAGGATGCATGAGCTGTGTGGGTCGCGTGGGTTGCATGTATTGCATAAGTTAACTCTGATTAACTGTGCATTAATTGGGGCTGATGTCCCTTGGTAAAAGCCTGAGAAGGTACATGGATTGCATGTAAAGCATTGTGGGATGGATAAAACCTATTTCAAACTGTTTTTAAGACTCGTGTGAGTCGTGATCAAAAATCATTTTCGAACCGTTTTCGAGACTTCTGTGAGTCAAAAATGGTTCTTATCCTTACATCCCGTTTGTATGAGAAAACTGTTTCAAGGCTAAGAGAGTTCAAAAACTGCACCTTATTTTTCGAGCATGTTTTGTTTATATTTCATGTTTGTTTGGTTTCTGCTGAGCTTTGACTTACGGTGTGAGATTTGAAATGTTTTTCAGGTACTGATCACGTAGGTTAATTCGGGGTTGCCGAAGAGGTAGAAGATCTGTAGTCTTCCTTTTGTTCTTTTTAAACCATGTATATTTACATGTTTTATCGGTGTTGGAACCGTGTATTGTATGCTTTTTTTGCGATTATATTTAATGCATGTATGTTTTGACCTGTGAGTAAATTTCGAGTTAGTTGTCTATGGGTGTTTTACGTGGCCCAGAGTTTGGGACGTGACAGATTATATAGGAAATATGAATAGAGTTTGTGTCAGATGGAAACATAGAGCAAGAAACGTCTTTACTCTCAACACCTAATAAACCAGGTTGAATACATAAGCACCATAAAATTTTGCTCCCACGGAAATTATTCTGAGCACATACCACAAATACGGGCACTTTACTTCTGTATAAGTAGCAATCATACACAAATGACTGACCAGGAATAAGCATCTCTACTGGGAATCCCATAAGGGATGTTGTCACGAATAATATATATCACAATCAAAACATAGGTGGGACAAGTAACATAAAACAATCCAAACCCAAAAGGGTTCATAATATATATCAGAATCAAAACACATGTGAGACAAGTAAGATAAAACAAGATAAAACAATCCATACCATAAAATGTTCATAATGACAACAATTTTTGGAGAACAGTTGATGAGTGATGATGATGAGGAAATTGGATAAGTGCAGTGAAACTACAAATTCGGAAGCAGATTGTCCAGCAAAACACAAAGGTCACATAGACAACAATTCTTAGGAGGAATATTAGTTGATTGTGCAACCCACTAAGAGTTGTATATCCGTTGTTGCGTCCATTCCTAAATAGCTAGAGCTTCCGGGGTAGTTCGATATCTAGGATGACTTAATGTCCTGTTTGGGGTAATAACGGATTGGCTTTTTAGATTTTTATGGAAAAACACCATAATTAAATAATCCAATTTTGTTTGGGATATTTGCCTTCTTTTGTGGCTTGAATGGGATGTGAATTGGATAAAGTGGCTTATTTGCTTTTTCAAGCAAATTACTAATTTTCCAACTGCTCATTATTTATATGGAAAACAATTTTACATATTTGAAGGTAAAGGCAAAATATTCACTTCAGTCAGCATTATGAACTTAGGCCCATGGCCAATCTGGGCCAATAAACCTACAAGCATTGGGGCAATGGTTTATTGGAATCCAAACACATGCAGCTTATAAACCTAAAAGCCTTGGGGAACCAAACAAGACCTAAGGTTTCGTTTGGCAAATGGTTTAAAAGCCAACTTTGCGCCTTTGATACAAAAAAAAAAGTCAAGTGAAGTGGTTTGACTGGACAAAAAATAAACCAAAAGCCTACGTTCTCTTTTTTGGAACCTATTCCCTAATCCTTCTCTTTTTCTCTTTTTCCTCTTCTCTCTTTTCTCTAACCCTAAGTTCTTAACTCTTTGCGCTTCAATTAGCTCAACAGTCATGAAGAAAGCAAGGAAGGGAACATAGAGTGCCTACCATTTTTTTTTTTTTTGCTAGGTAAGTGGGGAACAAGGGCCCCGGGGTTTGAACCCCGGGTGATAGCGTGGGGCAAGCAGCTCCAACCAATTGAGCTGGCCACCACATCTAGAGTGCCTACATTGTTATTCCACTCACACCAATTTTATCTTCTCTCTTCTTTGGTTTAAATTTTTTAGGTAGATGGAGTTGAATAGTGCGGGTCACATCACGCATACTGTGCCACATTCTCTATAATGTGTCTTGTTGCATCAACAAAGAGACATTTTTATTTGATGTAGATGCCCCAGGTGCCTGGTCTAGTGACATTGAACTAGCCTTCATTCAACAACCATGAAGCTTCCTTGAAGCTTGAAGCTCCTATAACACATTGTCGTGCTGTGCCAAAGGAGCTCCTAAGTCCAGAGACAGGACTTGGGTCATGCTCAACACTCACCGCTAGGCACTAAGGGCATTAGGGCTTGAAGTCTAGATAAGAATTGTTCACCCAACATGGTGCCCTGCAGCACATACATCTTTGGCCAAACCTTCTACGAGAGAGCACATCGCGTAAGTTTGATACGGAACCTCAAGAGTCGAGGCACATCCTAACACATATCCTCATAGAATGCTAGAATACTCTAAACAACTGGTAAATACGAGTACCAAACTGCAATCACAAGTCATTCCTCCTTTCCAAAGAGTTTTTCTCAGAGCTTTGATACTTGAGCTCCAATGACCCTACTGCCCCCTCCCTCTCTCTCTCTCTCTCTCTCTCTCTCTCTCTCTCTCTCTCTCACACACACACACACAAAGTCACACAGTTTGATTGCTTCTCTCTCTTCCTCAGCCTACCCTACAGTCCTCAATATCTGACGTGTCGACCACTTTCTTGTAACCCTCCCCTGACTTTGGTCAAGACCACCCACAGATATGTAAATAAAGTGTTATTTGGTTGGCTCTATTTTATTTCATTTCTCAATTTTCGCCATGTAACAAATCAAATGCATGTCATTATATTTTAGGTCCCATGAACCATGGTCTTTACTCTGTTTGTGATTCTATTTATTTATTTACTTTGTCCTCTTCATCACTCGTAGGCTCACCTAAACAGACAACTGTATATATAGTGCAATCAATACATATTTGCTTAAAATAGTTGGGAGCATAAACCCACTCATAAATAATAATAATAATAATAATAATAATAATAAACCGTGTTATTTAACAAGGGAAATTTTGGTATAGAAGTACTGGGCCTTCCAAAATCTTTAGGCTCAAAATTTGTATGACCAACATGTCAGGCTAATAAATCTCTTCCCTCTTGACCAAAATTGAAGACCAACTCTTGCCACTATTAAGCTTAGCAGACAACTTAGAAGGTTCTACCCCTACCCTAACACACTAAAAAATTCATAACTGGGCAGAATCTATCTTCTTACATGAAGATGAGATGCAAACAAACACTATAGCATCTGTAAATAAAGAAGTCATACAAGATGTAAGATCATGTTTCGATTGAATAAAATAATCCAGGAACAGGGTGCCCCAGCTTACCATAGTCAACATCTTACCGTGTTGCAACTTCATCGTAAGACCTGTTAATGATTTGAGTTCTCAGTGACTGGGCAATTCAACTGACAGCAACATGAAAGTGCGTTTCCTCCTTTTGATTTTCCTGCATGTGCTGACATATTGAAAATATCAATAGCCATATTCTAATATTCTAATATAGAAATAAACCACCAGTGTATTTGGCTCATTCCTTTAAAAAATAATCACCAGAATTTTTTGAAAA